>JAKOGI010001466.1:27500-52500 GCA_029747015.1 Carnegiea gigantea
AGAACATCAACCATACCTAAAGATCTTGCAACATGGCTTTTTGAAAATTTTGATCCAGCAAGTAATACATTGAAACTTTCTGACAATAGAAAATTGCAGATAACTAAGAAAGATGTTCATACAGCATTAGAAATACCTATGGGCCAATTAGAAGTTCAAGTAGCCTCGATATGCAAACCAACAAATGAATACAACAGTCTCCTCAAACAATGGAGGACAAGGTGGAATCTTGGAAGAATAGGGACACCAAAAGTTGGAAAGATGGTTGAATAAATCCTAGAAAGAGGCAACCATGAAGAAGAATTCCAAAGAGACTTCGTGTTTTATTTAATTTCAAAATGCATTATCGGAAGTATTAATGACGATTGTTTCTTTAGAATATTGAAGTTGTTGATCAATGTTAATTAATTACCTAACTATAATTTGTGTGCATATCTCCTGCAATGTTTGAATAATACAGTAGTGTAATGGAAACAAAACCACACTAGATATTTCAGAGGGCCACTCCTGTTTCTCATGGTAAGTGAAATCCTTACTAGCTAATTTTTAAATGTGATGCATAGATTTTTTCACTTTTTTTATTTGCTTAACTAAATAATATTGTTCATTGTTTTAGATATATTTGTTCATTACCTCACATTTGCTTGTTCAATAATATTGAAATGTCATTCATTCCAAGATGTACAAGCTAACATTTATGCTTGCTATGAATTACGGCCTTTTTAGTTAGAAAAAGTTGAGTTTAGAGGAAACAGATGTAAAGAACAATCGTTTTCAATAGCAATACATTAGACAACTGCTGCAATTGAATAATGGAATAAAGGTAAAAGGAGTTCCCTGGAGAGTATGAAAGGGGTAAAACAATTGACAGGATAGACTATCAGATAATAATTCATGAATGTGAAACTGACTGGCAAGAGAAATCAGCACCCATGGCACAAAAACCAAGAGCCTACTGAATCCTCTACATTAACCCATAGCCCTCTGCCAACCCTTGAGCAACCATGTCCACAATGTGGTAGTGAAAGAGAATCCCTAATAGTAGGGGCCAATGATCTAATTGAGGTAAAGTAAGATACATTTAGTTCGCGTTACATATATATATGTAATCCTATTGCTAATAGTAGTGTATTATTCTTGTTCACTTCCACATCATTAAGTGTTCATTTTTTCCTATTATATAAATTAATTGTATTTATTAATGTCAACTTAAATATAAGGCATGGCAATCTATACCATCCACCTAGGTGTATGTGCTCTTAGTGGTGACATGTACATATCATCCAAGGTGGCAGCTTTATAAGATTTTTTTAAATAAAAATAGAAATAGCAAAAGACATGGGAATTTAATTGACTTTCCTAAGCAATGTAAATTATTTCCTATTCCCTCTAATTAATCATGGCATTAAATTAGGAGAATATTTCTCCACCTTGCTATTTTCCTAATTAATTACTTGTAATTGTGCATAAACAAGTCAGAGAGAGTCATGTGAAGCAATTGTTCTTTCTTCGGTGAAACAATTGTGCACAAGCGTTGGATATAGGCAAGCAATTGCGCACAAGCAACTTTGATATAATTTCTAGCCAAGCAAACTTCTCTTCTTAGTGTTCATATTTATATCGTTCATCAAGTTTAATTCATCAAGTGATTTGTTAGCAATGGGAAGATCTCCACGGATACAAAGTGTGGATGGTGATCAATGTCAAAATCTTGATTTACTGGTAGTAGTGTTATATCGTCGTAAAAGGAGGTTAGTTTTAGTGTCATTCTTCAGTGGTATATCTTCTCCAACCCCTAACTTATTCTAATGTAGTAACGTTTGGAATGATTACTATCGTAAAGGTTCATGTCAGGGTAAATAATAACTCATAATAATCTATTCTGATTCATGTCCTAGCAAGTCTATTCCCCCTCTATAAGCACATGCACAACAGGACTATAACAACTCATAATAAGCTTAGTGATCCCCCCTCTGTAACTTAATCCATATATCTTGCTGTATAGGTTCATGTCAGGGTAAATATACAAGTTTATTCTGATTCATGTCATTAATTCAGCTATCCGAAGGTTGAGGGACACCTAAATTTAGCATCTTATACTTCTAAAGGCGAGGTAAAAACCTTTAAGCAAACAATATTATTCCTACCCAAAATATGAAGTCAAAATATTCCTTCCCAATGGGAATAGCTTCAAGCAAACATGCTTCTAGACTTTCAACGAATGAAGATATATGAGTATTCCCATTAGATTGTTTGCTTCATATATCCTGAAGCTATTCATATATCCTAAAGCTTCTATACTCTCAACAAACAAGCTTCAAGCAAACAGGCTTCATATAGATTGTTTGCTTGAAGCTATTCATATATCTTGAACCTTTACATCATATTCCCATTAGTAGGGATCCGCCAGCAAGTTGGGATGTTGTTAGGATTGGCTTTCGGAAAAAGAATAAGGTGTGCGCTAGTGGAAGCATTCTTTTTAATTTTTTACAATCTTACTTTGCAATTCTTGTACTCTCCAAAAATGTGTCTCATTTTATTTTCTTTTAATTATTCAAGAACAATATCTTAGATTGTTGCGCCCGATGTATTCTGCACTGTTGAGTTAAAAATATCGCAAGTGTACGATGTAGCTGTAGCTAGCAGCCGGCAAGTACGAGTCGTGTCCATGAGGAACTTGCTTCCAACTACTAGAACTAATTTAACTACTCAAGCTAGACAATCAAAATTGGAGTTTTGGAATTAAACTAGGAGAACGATGACAACTAAAAAGGTGAAACGAACAGCAGAAGAGTAAACACCTAGGTTGGAATTAACAGTGCGATTATGCTAGTGAATCAGTTACTAGCCCTACCAAACATTCCCAAGCACGCATCACGAATGGATAGATTGTCAATTAAGTCCATCTCCTCCCTCTCTCAAGAGTTGAAGACTAATCTTAGAACTATAGTCGCCTATTCTCATGGGACTAAAAGTTGAAGGATTACAGGGTCTACAATCTCAAATCCCAATTAGGGTCTTAATTATTTTCATATTAGAACCCTAATCGTCTACTAAGTCGCACTAGGTAAAGGTTTCGTCTCTCAATGCTCCCCTAAACCTTAATAAGGAAGATGAATGCTCTTTCGAGCATTTCATCGAGCATGTGGCATGCATAGTAGAATTCGCAATTGCAAAACAAAGGGGAAGCAGGGATTAGGCCAATTCATGATTCAACCATACATATTCGGCTTGGAGGGTTTAGCCTACAATCATCTTTTCAACATCAGCCATAACATTCAATTCAATAACCATAACAAACCTCAAAACAATCAAGAACAAGAGAGGATAGAGAATTGAGAGAAAGGAACCTGAAATTAATCGAATGAATTAAAGAGAAGAAATCTTCAATCCCATAGCGTAATTCAAAAGCAAAAGTAAGAATTCTAAATGAAAACCTAAAAGTCGCCCAAAACGAGTTCTGGGAAAAGAAAACTGAATGAAAATTGAATGAGACCCAAAATAACCCCGAAGCAAAATTTAAGTCGCAATGCAGAACGGGGATGGCACGGTCGGCCTCGACGCACGGTGGTACCGTGCCAAATTTCTGACAAAAACTAGCCAAAATCGACAAGCGGCACTGACGTGCCACTTGGCACGGCCAAACCGTGCCACTTGGCTGGCCGCTTGTGCTTGGTCCAGGCCGTGCCACTTGACTGGCCGCTTGCGCTTGGTCGGTTTTCGTGGCTCGGCTGGTTATCATTGTTTTGATCTATTGGGACTTCCGTGCGACGCCTTTTTGCGGCTTAGCTCACCTCCTTGGCACTCTTTTCTGCTAAATGTCATTCATCTTTCCGTTTCTTCGATAGAGTCTCTGAAAATATTGAAATATGCTATATGAGTAAAAAGTACGCTAAAGGAGGTTAATTCGACCCTTCTCTTAGTAAGATTAAATATGAAAACACTGAGAAAAGGGGTCAATTAGGGGCTGAAATTGGAACAAAATAGAGGTTCATCACGCCCCTATGCGTATCTCTTGCTTGTCCCCAAGCAAGACTGCATCATGAAAGATCAGGGAGGATAGTAAACCTCTCAACACACCCTCTTCAAGCAAGCGATGAACAATCAATAATCCAAGTTAAAGTATGCATTAGAGATGGCCAAGTCAAAGTGTGAAACAATTTAAATATAGCACGCACACTTCCTTCCATGAATCCCCATACCCAAATGCAATACATCAAATGCCCTAATATCGAACCACATAACAAGACAGGACTTTCCTTGATGAGTGGTAAGTAAGCAGGACAGGTAGAACCTTACTTTAGGATGAAGTGGAACACTCCCCTCAATGTATTTAGAATATGTAACAAGGGTGCACTCAATACTCTACCCAATCAAGCAACCACCATAAGCTTGGTAGAGTTCTCGATTCTCCACCACCAAATGCAAAGTGCAAAATGTAAATTATGAGGACTTGTAAAGGGATGTAATGGCAAAGGTAAAGGGTGAGAAGTGGAATAAATCTGAGAGGAGTAGAGCTAATAGTCAAAAGGCTAGGGAGCAAAAAACACTTCCACAACTAATCTCGGAACAACAACTTCACACCACAATTGAAAATTTGAGCAACAAACCCCACAAAAACCTTAAGGGAGGAATTTAGCAATCTCATTGTCACACTTCCATACCAAACACCTTATTCACAACTTTTCTATTTTTCTTTCTTTTTTTTTTTTCCTTCTCCATTTTTCTTTTCTTTTCCTTTGCTCCCTCCTTTTTCATTCATTTCTATTTCTTTTCTTTGAAAGGAGACAAGCATGTGAATGGCATAGGGAACACAAACCTGAAATCACGAATGCCCCCAAACAAGCCACTAATAACTTACCCAAGGTGAACTAACCTTCGAAGCAAACCCAACTCAACATGAAAGTGTCGCTCCACTAGACCTTGACAAGGATATGGAGAATATCGATAGGCCAAGTGTGTAGTGTGCAATGGGCAACAACAAAGATAAGGGGAAAGGCACAAAGGACTAGCAAAGAGGGTAGTACATAATAATAGGTGGCTTTTTGGCTCATGTGGCTAAATAGAGCGAAAATTGCCTCAATCATATTGGCATGCACATGCAAAATGCGATTTCAAAGAGAACAAGACCAAGTTCTAGAGATGCAATCCTGAATGAGTTACACATGAAGGAAAGTACGAGACTATATGTAATGAATAGTCATCAGGCTCAAAGTCTCACAGGTAAGTCTACCACAATCCAACAACTTACTTCAAGGTATTTTCCACTTATCGAGGTCAATCAAGCCAAGTCACATAAATCTCAAGAGTAATATGGCATATAACATAGGGTAGGGGAAATACAGATGGTGATGTTAGAGTGCAATTCACAAAAGTTCACACGATAATAGGCCACACTTCAATGCACAACTTAACTGGATCAATCAATCATCACCCCTTGTGTTCTCTTCATAAGAGGGGTTTTCGCACACATTTATTTAAAAAGCAATAAATCTAACTAAGAAAGCGGTAAAGGATATAAGGGGAAACGAAGAGAAGGGCAAAAAGTAGTACCTGAAAATCTTAAGGATGCCCAGCTCGATCACTTCTCATTTTGAGATGCAAAATCTAAACTATATGCTCTAAACTACATGATCTAATAAACGAAAAAATGTAAAAACAACCTGGTGAAACGATATGAAATCCTATCTATATGATGCGAATGCAAGTAATGTCATTTATGCTGTGCCCCAAGTCAACAATTTCATCGAAAGAGCTGTAAGCACACCCCCTCATGCTTGAGACTTTCATTGTTCTCAATGAAAAAGACGTAGAGAAAACCAAGGGAAAGGTAGAACCAATGGCGGCTAGGTGAAAAGAACGGCGGGTGGGCGGGAAAGAAAAACATCCCTCTTTTTTTTTGTTTTATTTTTAAAGCAGGTAAATGCTTGGGGTGCCTCCTAAGAAGTGCTTGTTTAAGGTCCTTAGTTTGACTGTTACCTTCAAATAGTAGACGGTAATGATACGGGAGGTGGCCTGGGGTGGCTGTAGAAATGTGAAGTAGGATCCGCTACCTCCCCAGGATGAGCAGAAGTGGTTGCAAAACGAAGCGAGACAACCGTAGAAACAACAGAAGAACCTTCAAACAGCATGTGGGGTCCTCCATTTCCATTAAATGTACCAACCCCAGGAATAGCATCGAAGGGGGAAATGGGGATAGGCTTCTCAGAAGGTGAAGGAAGGACAGACGCAAAAGGCATTGCGGGGGAAGGGAAGCTAAAGTACACCCTCTCCCCACACAGTTAGAAGGATAGAGTGCCTGCCTGAAAATCGATCACGGCCCCGGCAGTCGCAAGGAATGGGCGACCTAAGATGAGTGGGGCCGGAAAGTCCTCATCTATGTCAAGAACAACAAAATCACAGGGGATGAGGAACTTGCCCACCTGGATCGGGACATCCTCCAGAATGCCAACAGGCTGCCTAGTAGAGCAGTCTGCTAGCTGAACAGTCATGCTGGTTGGCGTGAGGTCTCGTAATTGTAGCTTTTTGTAAAGAGAGAGAGAGAGGCATGAGACTCACGCTGGCACCCAGATCGTAAAGGGCTCTCTTAATCTGTACATCCCCTAGGCAGCATGGGATAGAGAAGCTACCAGGATTCTGCAGTTTCGATGGTGATGGCTTCTGTAAGAGCGAGCTGCAGGATCCGCTGATAGGGGCCACTGAAATTTTCCCAGGTTTTCCCTTCTTGGACAGGAGCTCTCTCAAAAATTTCAAATGAGCAGGTGCTTCCTTGAGAGCTTCCAGGAAGGGGCTACTGACATAGATTCGGTGTAGGGTTTCCAGGAATTGCATGAATCTAGGTTCAAGTTAGGATAGCTTGGACCATGCCAGGTGCTGAGGGAAAGGCACTGGGGGCTAGTAATGTGCGTAGGAGGTGGAGGCCTAGATTCCCAGCAGAACTCAAATTCTCTTTTCTCTTCTTCCCCTCTATTCCTGCAGAATCAGGAACTAGAACTACCTCCTGGAGAACCATCACCAGGCTCTCCTCTAACTCCTCTCCCATCGTGGAGATGGCATTGATATGACCTCGGGGGTTAGTCTCAGGCTAGCTTGGGAGATGCCCCTGAGGCCGATACAGGTGGCTCACCTATTGAGCGATCTAAGCGATCTAGGCATCCATTGCCTTCTAATGGACAGCCATGGCATCGAGCCTGAAGGTCAGTAAATTTACCGATTCACCAAGACTTTCATTGGTCTTGGTCTGAGTTGCTATAAAGCGCTCCATGAGACTCTCCAGATGTGATGTGGGTTGAGGAGGTGAAGGAGGTGGGGGAGGGTAGGGAGCTTTGTTGTGGAAACTAGGTGGCTGGATAGAGCTTTAGGGGTGAGGGTTGGGATTCATGTAAAGAGGATTTGGGTGACTCTTCCAACCCTGGCTATTCGTGCTGGGGTGGGGGTTATTTTGTGGCAGTGGTTTGTAATTGTAGAAAGCGTTAACGTGTTCAATGCTAGGGGAATCATTATAACACTCAACAGAGGTATGTCTCTATACACCACTGGTCTCACAGTATGCATATGCCCCCATTGATGGCCCCGCAGGAGTGGCTGATGGGGTAGCCACTTTGTCTAGTCGTTGTGCAACGGCATCCACCCTGCTTGCTAGGAGCGTCACAGTGTCCACCTCATGTCTGCTACCGCCCCTCCTGGGGGTGGCTCTCTCACTCGACCAGTGATAATTGTTGAAAGTCATCTCTTCCAACAATGCCTTCGCTGTTTCAATAGACTTGCCTATGAGAGCGCCCCCTGTGGTGGCATCGACAGAAATCTTCACTAACCACTCTAACCCATTGTAGAAGGTTTGGATTAGGAGTCAGTCAGGAACTCCGTGGTGGGGCATTACCGTTGAAGGTCTTTAAACCTCTCCCAGGCTTTGTATAGGGACTCTCCATCCTGTAGGGTGAAGGAGGTGATGTCCATCCTCAGCTTGACAGGCTTGCCAGGTGGGAAGTATTTGCTGAGGAAAGCCTTTGAGAGATCCTCCCAGGTGGTGAACGAGTTGGGCTCCTCGTTCTGTAGCCAGTCACTAGCTCTATCCCTTAGTGAGAATAAGAAGAGCCTTAGTCGAATCGCGTCGGTGGTCACCCTGTTGAGTTTGATGGTGTCACACTTCGCGAGGAATTTGCGAAGGTGCACGTTGGGGTTGTCTGAGAGGTGGCCGCCGAACTGGTCCCGCTCCACGAAGGTGATGAGCGCGGGGCTGGGTTCAAAGTTGTTGGTTTTGACTGTCGGGTTCACAATAGACGATGTGATACCCAATGCTTGTGGCAGGGTGTAGTCACGCAACACCCTTTGGTCTTGCCCTGCCATCACTGCTTCTGCTTTTTTCCTCCTTCTTGCTTCTCCGCTACGCTGGTGTGCTGCTGCTTCTATCTCAGGATCCAATGGGATAAGGTGTTGATCCCCTTGACTCCTCCTGAGCATACAAAAGCAAACACTACCACGGCATAAATAGTTTCTAGCAAGAAGAAGAAGAGTTATAAACTAAAACAAAAGAAAAAAAAGAAATGCCTAGTCTAGAGTATTCGAATCGGTTCTAATATTGGAAGGTGCAAGTTCCTCGACAACGGCACCAAAAACTTGTTAAGTTAAAAATACCGTAAGTGCATGGCATAGCTGTAGCTAGCAACCGGCAAGTACAAGTCGTGTCCACGAGGAACTTGCTTCCAACTACTAGAACTAGTTTAACTACTCAAGCTAGACAATCACAATTGGAGTTTTGGAATTAAACTAGGAGAACGATGACAACTAAAAAGGTGAAACGAACAGCAGAAGAGTAAACACCTAGGTTGGAATTAACAGCACGATTACGCTAGTGAATCAGTTACTAGCCCTACCAAACATTCCCAAGCATGCATAATGAATGGATAGATTGTCAATTAAATCCATCTCCTCCCTCTCTCAAAGATCAAAGACTAATCCTAGAACTATAGTCGCATATTCTCATGGGACTAAAAGTTGAAGGATTACAAGGTCTACAATCTCAAATCCCAATTAGGATCTTAATTATTTTCATATTAAAACCCTAATCGTCTACTAAGTCACACTAGGTAAAGGTTTCGTCTCTCAATGCTCCCCTAAACCTTAATGAGGAGGATGAATGCTCTTTTGAGCATGTCATCGAGCGTGTGGCGTGCATAGTAGAATTCGCAATTATAAAACAAATGGGAAGTGGGGATTGGGCCAATTCAT
The DNA here is from genome assembly GCA_029747015.1 of Carnegiea gigantea. NCBI lineage: Eukaryota > Viridiplantae > Streptophyta > Magnoliopsida > Caryophyllales > Cactaceae > Carnegiea > Carnegiea gigantea. The sequence goes on from JAKOGI010001466.1 coordinate 36,729, forward strand.
GATTCAACCATATATATTCGGCGTTAATCCCAACCTAAGTTGGAGGATTTAGCCTACAATCATCTTTTCAACATCAACCACAACATTCAATTCAATAACCATGACAAACTTTAAAATAATCAAGAACAAGGGAGGATAGAGAATTGGGAGAAAAGAACCTGAAATTAATCGAATGAATTGAAGTGGAGAAATCTTCAACCTAATAGCATAATTCAAAAGCAAAGGTAAGAATTCTAAACGAAAACCTAAAAGTCGCCTAAAATGAGTTCTGGGAAAAGAAAACTAAATGAAAACTGAATGAGACCCAAAATAACCCCGAAGGAAAATTTAAGCCGCGACGTGGAACGGGGGTGACACAGTCGTGCCCCGAGGCACGGTGGCACCGTGCCAAATTTCTGGCAAAAACTGGCCAAAACTGACAAGCGGTACCGGCGTGCCACTTGGCATGGCCAGACCGTGCCACTTGGCCGTGCTTGGTCGGTTTTCGTGGCCCGGCTGGTTATCGTTGTTTCGATCTGTTGGGACTTTCGTGCGACGTCTTTTCACGGTTTAACCAACCTCCTTGGCACTCCTTTCTGCTAAATGTCGTTTATCTTTCCGTTTCTTTGATAAAGTCCCTAAAAATATCAAAAGATACTGTATAAGTGAAAAGTACGCTAAAGGAGGTTAATTCGACCCTTCTCTTAATAAGATTGAATATGAAAACACTGAGAGAAGGGGTCAATTAGGGGCTGAAATTGGGACAAAATAGAGGTTCATCATGCACGAATCTTGATGCACCCTATAAACAAGCTTCAGATGACTGTGTCTGAAACTGCGAAGAAATTTTTTCGATAAGAACAACAGTCAAGGAAAGCAACCTGAGCGTCAGTTTCATTGTTTTGGTTTATGGACTACGTCATTGATTAGAAATATTATTCATTAGTATTTTGAGAGCCCACTTTACAAGGATGACCCTCTCAAATGATGTACTTCTGATTACAATCTTTGTTTGCAGTTATAAAGTTTAGACTAGATTTTAACGCTATTTTGACAGATATTGGCTCCTTAGTTGTTCCTAATGAACTTCAATATTCTCTAAAAGTGATATAGGGATCTTTTTTAAATTTCTTAATTTTAAATTACTCAATCTTTAAATTGCAATATTTAAATTGCTCAATTTTAAAGCTTATACAATGCAATAAAAATATTGGATGATAAGCATCCAAATATATTTTCAGTCATTCTCTTAAACAGCTCTTAACAAACGCTAGATTTGTTCTTCTCCTCATTAATTGTTCATGTTCACCCACAATATGTACAAAATTTTAAACTTTTGCTCTGGCAGATCATTTATTTTGACTTTTACATTACCCAATTGAAGTTTGTTCAAATTTCAACAATAGATTATTCAACATATGTGTTTCATCATACATTATTCAAAATAAGCTAATCGAAATAATAGTCTACACTGATCTAAAGATTGTTCAAAATTAAACTCTACATAACAATTTCACAAAAATTTAAAGGAAAAAAATTACTTATTTACTAAGTGCTAGGCTGCTGTGAAAATGGAATCTCTAAAATTGTTCATAACTAATGCAAGGTTTGTTTTTATCGTCCTCAATTATTCACCTTTAACCTCAACATTGTACAAAAGTTAAACTTTTGACCGGGGTGAACCTTTATTTTGAATTGTTTTTTTTTTTTTACATTGCCCAATTGAAAGTTCGTATAAAAATTTCCACAATAGTTTGTTCAACATATGTTTTCATCATATGTTGCTCAAAATAAGCTAACCAAAATGATTTATTGTGCATCAGGGAAAAAATAAGAATGGCAGTAATAGACCTGGGGGAAGGGGAGACAATATCAAGACGTTCATTAATGAGGCGTCTAGGGGTGAGCGAGGTTCCTGGGTTCTCTAGAGCCTATTTGAAACCGGTCAAAAGGTTCTAGTTCCTAAGAAAGAGGAAGAAGTCCAATGGGTTCTTGTATGGTTCTCAAAAAAATAACTGGAATCTAGAACCAATTCTAAGAGAGGAAAATGAATAATTTTTTGATTTTTTACTACCCTTTTTATTGTTTTAGCATTCTTTTTCTATTTGAATTTTCCTACAAAAATTGGCTCTTCAAATAGAAAATTTAATGCAACATCTATTAATTTTCTAGTACTAATTAAGCAATGAATCATTATATTTTTCAAGTCACTAATATAAACAAATGCAAACTTAATAGAATTAACTTTCTTCAGTGTAAATCTTGAAGCTGAAGGTAGGAAAAGATCAAACATCCATTCTCTCCCTGTAAATAAGTAAGAAACTTTAATTTATTGGGCGCTAAAATGTCAACATTAGGCGCAACGAATACCTTGGAATCAGAACCACAACATGAGGTTTCGGTTCAAGTTCCCAAAAGTTAGGACCAATTTGACAAGTTCTAGTTCCGGTTTTCAATGTTTTGCAGGGGAATGAACTCGGAACTGGTCACTGCTAAAGGAAGTTAGTTAAATCGGTCTTTATTAATGTAAATTAAGTATAAGCATACTTTAGATCCTATTGCATCATCCTCTAGACATTGTTTCTTATTCAAATTCATACTTTATTGTTAGCTCCATTTGCAATATATAGATTTCATTTCTCTCTTTTTTTCTTATTTTTATTTTAACATATCCATGACAATGAAAATATCAAGGCTCATTCTTTCGATTATATTACTAGCCAAATTCCCTGTCCTTTTTTATTTCTATTTTCTTTATTTTTTTCCTTAAATTTTTCTTCATCTATTTAATATTTTATGTTCTATATTATATATTTTAATATTTTTATGACAATATGATTAATATAAAGTATAAATATTTTAGGAACAAAATATTTGTTTTCAAATTGTAAATTTTTATGTTTTATTCCATCATTCCCATTTAGTTTAAATCGGCATACATTTATTTTTAATAGCACCCTGAAAATGTATAATAATATATAATAAATGAAAAAATAGGATTGTGTGTTTGTGTATGTGTGTGTTGAAATGATCACATAACAAATAAACCAAGAAACATCATGCCTCCAAGAATAAAATGTTAGGTCATTTGTACAACTTAAGGACCAAAAGAAACCTTCATTTCCAAAAATTAAAAATATTCAAAATATGCCTAAGCTACGGACATATTTTCTATTTGGATTTCTAAATTGCCAATATTAAAAAAACCATTAATTTGTATTGAAGTTGATTCGTTGTTAAGTGACTTTTTTGTCAAACAAAATGTCACTAGTGTGTGATTTTAGTTTTAACATTTAAGGATCAATTCTCAAATGTGGGGATAAAATTAGGACAATAATGACTCCAATAACTGTTAAAAAATATATATATATTTTGGATGGTGTTATACACAATACACCTACTACATATGTTTTACCAAAAATTAAAGTCAAACTCTAAACTTGAAATAAAACAGACAACTTAATTTTGACACCAGAAATATCAATCAAACACGTTAGCAACTTTGAAAAATAATATTAGAAGTTAATATACAAACCAAAGCATGTTGTGGCTTAGCCACTGCTCTGAGAACAACTCCACCGAAACTGAGGTGCAAACTTCTTTTGGGGGGTCATTCCCTAGGATTAACACGGTGTTAATCATTCAAATGCACTCCCATGTTGTTAACTGTTTGTTATAAAGTACCTTATAGACAAGTGTATGTGAAAGCTAAGGTTTCCTTTGCTTAGGTTATATGTGGGTTGAATAAGGGAAAGGAACAGAAGGGACACAAAGCTTTGTTTGTAGATGTTTAATATTTTAAGTGGCATATGAGAGTTGGAAAATTAGCTTGCTCTAAGCTTTCATCAACTGGCACACATATGGAGCAAGTGAGCAAAATTATTCTCCAAGGCATAGGAAGTAAGGACAAGAGGTTACATGTCCTTTTCTAAGGCAAGAGGGGGGACCAAAGATGACTAACATTCATGCCAAAACTAGATTTAGGGGAGACAATGATAGGGTTGTTGCTTGCTTTGGTCATTTTACATATAACATATTCACGATGACAAAACTCCTCCAAAATAAAAAACGACCCCAAACTTTAATATTTAACTAACAATCCCCCACAGAGATCAATGTTTGATAAGAAGATATAAACATGTTTAAGCACAGAGAAAGTAATGAATTGGCGTCAATGTCTCCCGACTTGAATTAATGGCTGGTAACACCACGTTTTTAGACAAGTATTGTAACACGTGATAATAGTCTTGAACTTGATAGGAAGTTATAAGTCCCCACCCGAGCAGACACTAATTTCAGATACTTTCATACTCTGCGGCCTGGGACCTTATACTGGCCATCCGCCACTCCTAGGAACTTCGAGGTGCTCAAGGATGTCGACCCATACCAGCCCCCCGACAAGAAGTAACCACACTTCCTCACTTAAGCAGGTGGATCCATCTAGCATGTGCTACTTTCATACCTCACATGATCTAATAAGAGGCAATTGCTCAACATAAACCAACAATAGCAAAGAACTACACCACATATATATCATACGGGGGATACTAAGTAGTGGTGCTATAATTGAGTAATGACTTCATGATTACCCTTTGAACTTGCCTTTCGGCTAAGTAGGGACCCACCGTTAAAATTCCTTGATGGGTCTCAATCCCATTCCCCTCAATGTATCAAAGATTATTTTTCGACATAGGCATTTTGTTAGTGGATCCGTAATATTCTTTTTAGACTTTCCCTGATCTAGTGATATCACTTTTTTCCAGTGGCTCCTTCACTACTTTCTATCTCAATCATATGTGCTTTCTCTTTTAGTTGAAGGCCTTATTCGTTGTGACTGAAATAGATCCCGTACTATCACAATGTAGGCGACCAAAGGAGTTGACTTCCCCTACAATGGGACATCTGCAAGAAGAAATTTCAGCTATTCAGCCTCATGGCCTGGCAATTCTAGAGCAAAATATTCATATTCTATAGTAGACATAGCAATACAGGACAATTTAGTAGATTTCCAAGATATAAAACCTCCACCAAGGTAAATAGAAAACCACTTACGGAATTATCACCATGAAAAATCAATGATTTTTCACTGTAAATTCAGTAAGAAACAGGTAAACTTTAGTGGGAAAGGGCAGTTTCCTCCTGCTTTCCCACTGCATAAAATGTAAGAAAAAGTGATGTAGGAAATGCAATTTTGAGCTGTTTATGCATATTCTCCCCCTATTTTCTCAATAAGTAGACTAATTTATTTTATATTATTCTTTTGTACTCTTCTTTTGTACTCTTTTTTATTTAATCATGCATGCATTGCTTGTATATCAAACTAGTAATAAAATAACGGATCATTCATTAACCATAAAGAATTAGTTAGCTTGTTTTGCTGTACAGCATAATGTTTAGTAACATAAGAGAGGATGGAGAAATTGCATTGTTAAGCAACCCATGAAGTCATATAGGCAATGTTTACGCCCAAATTATGATAAATTTTGTAACATTCCTGCATCTAATTTAGCTCCTAATAATTATGATTTTGAGATTTTTAATTGAATTTTTTGTATCTTATAGGTCTTTCAATGAATCGGAAAAAATGTGTGAAAAATTAAGGAAAAGCATCATTAGGCCAAGTTGATTCAAATCCAACCAAAATTACTTAGCCCATTATCTTTTATAACCCAAAAGAAAGAAAAAAAACAGGGGAAGCCAAAATAAAAAGCCCAGCCCCCATGCATGCTAGGCACGTGACCACTCTCCCATCCCCTCATTTCCTCATTCTCTTTCCTCTCCCTGAAAGCCCAACATCGCCCCTTAACCTCTCGGTCTATCTCTCTCGCTCACACGATCCACCATCATCTCCATCTCTCCCTCTATCTCTTTTTGAAACACCACGCACCATCACCGCCATCTCCTTCATCCTCTCCCACCATCAAACACTCTAGCATTCAATCACCGCCTTTAAATGCCAGCGCATTATCATCAGCACCGTCCACATCAGGCAGCAATCAATGGTCGAAATTGAAGGCAAGCGAGTATGAAGGGAGAGCTAGCAGCACCATGAAGGTGATGGAGGTTTTATTTAGGGTTTTGTTAGTTTTAATTCCAACTTTAGATAGTTTAGCAGTAATTTCGAGTTTAGTTTTAGAGATTTGTAGGGTTTGATTTTGATTTTTCTATTGTGAGTTTGAATTGTAGATCTGCTCTTATTTGCAATTTTGAGGCTTGGTTATTTGCTTGGGAGTAATTAATTATAATCTTCAGCCTGTAATTACAACGTTTTTTTGTTGGACTTTGAGTAATTTCAGTTTCCCTTCCCCGGTTTGTGCTCCTCGGTCTCAAATTTCTTGGTTGTGGTTCTGTGCTTTTGGTTAATTATAATATTCAACTTATTTTGCTCGAATTTCAGCCTGTAATCGATGATTAAGTAGTGTTTGGTTCGATTGAAAATAGTTTAGCCAAAAAATCATTTTGCATGGAAAATGTTTTCATGAGGAAAATTGATTTTCGTGTCACATTTTCTATCGTTTGGTACAAGAAAATTCATTTCCCATGAAAAAATAGAAAATGTCAATTGAAGTGTTTAAGTGGCAAAAAATGTCGATTGAATCATCATAGCGGAGATAAATATTAACCAAATGAATCAATGTTGAGCTTAAAATTCATATTTGTGTTTTTTTTTTAAATTTCCTGCAGGATAATCAAGTTTCAATCTAAATCGTTGAAATTATTTTAGCAACAAAAAAAATCAAATTGTTTAAGTGGCAATAAATATTGATTGAATTGTCGTGGCAGAAAAAAATGTTGACCAAATAAAGGTTGAGCTCAAAATTTGGATTTAAGCTTATTTCAATCCTTTCTATATAATGATCAATTTTGACCAAAATTGTTGAAATTTTTTTAGTTATAAAAAATATTGACTGAATTGTTTAAGTACTAAAAAATGTGGATTGAATTTTTGTGGTGGAGAAAAAATATTGACCAAATGAAAGGATATCGAGCTTGAAATCTAAATTTGAGCCTATTTTAAACTTCCCTATATGATGATTAAGTTTGGATCTAAACCGTTGAAATTGTTTCAGTGGCAAGTTAACTGAATTGTTCAAGTGGTAAAAATTATCGATGGAATCGTCATGGACCAGATGAATGTTGACCAAATAAAGGAAACTTGAACTCAAAATCTTGATTTGAGTTTATTTTAATCTTTCCCGTTGAATAATCAAGTTTCGATCCAATCTGTTGAAGTCAAATTTTGCAACTAAACGCAGGTTGCCCATATCGTCAAAGAATTGAAGGGAGAAAATCAACTTACTATCATATCAAAATAGAAATTATTTCCCTCGATTCGGAGGAAAATCCTTTTGTTTTCCATCCGTTATTGTTCCCAACAATGGAACATTAGAAAACCATTTTACTAGAATTTCAAATATTAAGGAACCATGTTGTAAGATCGATATATAGGTAACAAGCCGATAGATGAGTAGAGAATGAGATTGTTCGTAGCTAGAGTTAGATCACATGTCAAATTCAAATTTCGATCCACTTAATAATGTGGTCAACCCCGTGTTGCTCTTGAAGTAGCTTAGGTTCATTCAAAAATTGAAAATAATATGTTTATGTCCTAAATTGTTTATTCTATTGAGTTCAGGCTAAAATTAGTTAAAACCATGTCAAATTCGTGTTTGACTCAACAATTTCAAGTCAGATTTGGGTCGTATTATTATGTTGAATTAGTCTTTTCCAACATTATCTGTAACCAAAGGTGGTTGAAACAACGAAGTTAACCATAAAAAGCAACCTATGGGTGATTCCAATAGCATTCCAAGTAGTTAATTTATCATACCAACCAGTTTGATGACACTACTAGAAGTCAAAGCAAAGGATCGGCCCCATTCATAATAGCTAAAGAAACCGAGGCAAGGAAAAGGTCAAGGAAGTCGAAAAAAAGAGCTAATTCCATGCAAGGAGCACCGACATATATAGGGTTATCATTTAGATTTCACTCTCATGTCATGTGAAAGATGTTGGGAGATAATCCCTTACTTATGTAGGTCCTAATATACTGATGAAGAGTGATTATATTTAAGTCATTAGAATGAAATTTTCTTCCCAAATTTCTTACTAATATCAAGCTTTCAAGTTTCAACTATACAAATTAGAGCTTTATGAAATCTTGAAATCTATAATCTTGTTTGTTTAAAAGTAAAGAGATAAAAATGTCACCATTTTGTTAAAGATATAGTCCTATTAATTATTAAGACAATGTGATAGTGTGTTCATTTTTTGATGATCATTTAGTTGTCATATATGCTCTTCCCAATTATTCATTCATTGTATATCATTCGTTATGCATCCCTTGTCCATTGGAAAATCAAGATTCGTCTAACATTTTAGTGCAATTTCGTTGTCCAATTGCTATGTTGTAGTGGCTAGTCTAACATTTATTTATTTCTTTTTTCTAAAGTAGGCTGATCTTTGATCAACAAAGAAAGCAGGATGCTCTATGCACAGCTAACTTCACATTCATATGTAATTGGAGTCCCTACCATTAACGTAACTTTCCATGTTTTGCATCCTCCTAAAATATAGTTCTTGCTAAGCCACATCCCCCAATGACATTGTCATTGTAAAATGTCGTTGGAGTGCTAGTAGGTTTAGGAACACTACAAATGGAATCCCATTATCCGAACTTTGATTTTATGGGATTTAATGAGTAACACTTCTAGTGAGCATACTTAGAAATAAAGTTTTAAATTTTTTGTACAATTTTTTCTTTAAAAAATTGATGAATAAGTGTCTGAGACATATGTAGTCTACATACAATGATATTGTAAGTAAGAAATTCTCTCATTTTCCTATCGAAAAAGAAATTCTTTCGTTTACAACCCCTGTTATATACAATAGTTACCATAAGTGACAAACACATTTTTTTTTATGAAGTTACAAAATTAATATAAGAAAAATACAAGTTTCTAACATTCCACCTTCTTTGTTATAAAAGTAATTTTACTATCTTGTTGAGATGTAAAATATCAAAATTTTTATAAGTTGTACTAGATTGCCTAAGTTAATAAAGTCTTTAAGAATTAGGTAAATCTTCTATATATATGTAGAATATGAATATATGTATATTTTTCTTTTGAAGACAAGAAAACAAATGATGAGGACAAAGAGAGCAAATGCACCATCCAAGCTTTCCATTATTCTGATCGAACATCCCAGAACACTATAGGCATCTCTTAAATTTATGAAAAAGCACTTATTAATACTTATTCTTATGACATGGTAGAAACTTGATGAAACCTGTTGAAACTTACTTAGTTGTGGTGAATAAGATTATATTATTAGAATGCCATGAAATGTACTTATAAAATTGTTTTGATGTGCACAAACCCGATATCAACTTTTGTAAAATCGTATTTATTGATCTTGTGATATAGAATATAAACATATTACAATGACTTTTATATTATAGGCAATGATTTTTGTAAAATTAATTTAAGAATAATGTTTTTTATTTGATATGTATAATATACGGATAGTTTGCAAATATATCTACAGTTTGATTTGAAATCACTTTACTATTAACACAATAATTTCCCACATTGTTAGACGGATTAGAATGTAATTGATACTGTTAAATTTTTTTACGTCGATAGAGCCATAATCAAAGAGTCAAGCACATAAGCTCAAATGAGGTTTTAACCCTGTTAGCTTTCTTAAAGCTCACATTGAGTTTTTGGATATGTTTTGATGAAAGACAAAAAGAGATTAATGAATTGACATATTCATCATGTTATATTTGTAATATCTTGAGATTACAATGCTGATTATAATTGATAAAATTATGATTGATAATATCCTTTTTGGTCATGGTTGTTTCCTTATTATTAGGGATCCTCATGTGGTAAATATTCAACTTTCAAGATTTAAATCCTTGATATTTGCCTTAATTATGGAAAGGATTGCAAATCATCTTAAAGAGATTCTCAATTAGCTAAAAATGGAAGTAGCTATTGAAAAATCTTCATCAGCTCAAAATGTGGAAGTGACAATTGAAAGAATCTCAAATCAGGCCAAAATTAGTCTTCTAGCCATTGGTTGTTGAGATTGCCAACATTTCAAGGAGACTGAATTGCAGTCCAATGCACTAAACTGAAGCTGGAATCTAGGGTGTGTCCAACAGCTAGTTTCTAACAAATCCTCCAAGTTTCTGCTACAAATATAGAGCTGAATCAAAGCTAAGGTGATGAAGAATTATAAGCACTCATTGGCATACTACTCACTCAAGCAACACAGTATACATTGTGTTTAAACTTGCTTCATTCACATTTGAGTTACATTGTTCAAGTTGTATTTAGGTGGGATTATACAGTTGAAGGGTCAACTCTACCAAGCTTAGTTAAAGGTGTCAACTTAGGATTTGGAGCTTAGAGTTGGTATACTCTAGAGTTGTATAATCATCTCTCCTAATAAAAATTCGAGTTAACCCTAGAGATAGGGAACTCTAGGCGAGGACTAAGCCTGGTTGACGCTAACCTCGTTAAAAAGTTCTTATGTTTTGTCCACGTTTATTTTCTGTTCTTTATTTTGATTAATTAGCGATGTTGATCATCACCCTATTCACCCCCTCTAGGGTGATTTAACTAGTCAAATTGAACCAACAATTGGTATAAAAGCTAGACCTGCTACATTTTGACCTTACTGTCAAATGGGCAACTATCATAGCCAGCACTGGAGAACGCTATGATGATCAAGGTCGTTCCACTATTAGACCTTCTTTGTTTAGAGACACGAAATTTTCTTATTAGAAAAACTTGATGCAGATCTTTAACAACACTAAAGACTATGAGTTGTGGAACATTGTGACCAAAGGGACCACATGTTCCAATAACAACCATTGATGGAAAAAGTCAGCTGAAAACCAAGGAAACAATATACACAGGAGGACTTTGCAAAACTCTCTAAGAACTTTAAAGCTATGAACATTTTATATTGTGGTCTTGATGCCATTAAATATAACTGTATTTGTTCTTGTGAAACAACTAAGTAGATTTGGGACAAACTAGTTGTGACATATGAAGGAATGAGTCAAGTGAAAGAAACGAAGATCAACATGCTCGTTCATCAATATGAGTTATTCAAAATGCAAGCGGACGAGTCTATCAAAGAAATGTTTACACGCTTCACTGATATAACCAACAACCTTAAGTCCCTCGGCAAGTCCTGTACAAATGAGGAGATGGCCAAGAAAATTCTTCGATGTCTTCCTAAGAACAAATGGAGTCCTAAGGTCACCACAATCGAACAGGCTCAAAATCTCAAGATCTTGGCTCTAGATGATATGCTTGGGAAGCTTATGACTCATGAAATTCATCTCAAAGAAGATGAAGAAGTAGTTCAAACAAAGAAAGAAGTAGCATTCAAAACTGCAAATGAAGACCTCCTGTCCTCGGAAGACGAGTCAAGCGAAGAAGATGAAGATTCTATGGCAATGATTGCTAGAGAATTGAAGAAAATGATCAAGTCAAAAAAATTTGACCCCAAAAAGTTTTATAAAAAGGGATCTTCATCAAAGAAGAATGAGAAATTTGCAAAAGGTACAAAAATTTCTAATAATAATAAATTTGAATCTAATATGGGTGCTTATTTTGGTTGTGGTTTACCAGAGCATATTGCAAAGGATTGTCCAATCTTGCAAAAGAAAGTAGAAAAACGGAAGGAAAAGGCCAAGCAAGAATTCAAGAGAGCGATGTAGCTGCATGAAGCGATAGCGACTCAAGTGATAGTGAGAATAAAGAAGAACAAGCAACGAATCTTTGCTTTACGGTGAATGAAGGTCAAATCCAAGTGGAAGAAACGGATGATGAAGCTCGAATGAGGTATATTATTTTGTCTTTCTTGAATATTCTAAAGATGAATTAGCCCAAACCTTGGTTAATTACATTGAATGTGAGCAAAAATATTTGTCCAAAATAAGCTCTTTAAAGAAAGTCATTCAAAACTTATCATTTGAAAAGGATGCTTTACAAAAATCAAATGATGAACTTCATATCAAGATTGATACTCTTGACACAAAGACGCAAGAAATTCAATCTAAATGTGAAGGTTTTGAAACATTGGTTTTAAAGTTTTCAAAGGGATAAGAAAATTTGGACAAATTATTATGCTCTCAAAGGATGTCATTCAATAAAGAAGGAATTGGGTATAATGTCTTTAATAAAAAGAAGGTTTATAAGAATTTCTTTGTTCAATCAACGTCCCAAAACAAATCTGATATTAAATGCAATTACTGCCTAAAGAATGGTCATATGTCTTATTCATGCCCTTTCACAAAATCTAGCCCTAAGTTAGTTCAAATTTGGATACCAAAAGGTGCAAGACCACCCAATGTGAACTGAGAAAAACCCTCTCTATGTACTAATTATATTCCTAAGTTCTTGCAGGTCAAGCCAATGAGAAATTCATTACTATCAAGAAATTCAAGGCCTTGAACTGCAGTCCAAGGCCTTGAACTACAGTCCAAGGCCTTAAACTGTAGGTAGAAATTAGGTATCTTTAATGTGACCAATTCAAAGGCTTGAATTTTAATGTCAACATCTTCAATAGTGATAATATTTGGATTTTTGCTAAATATAAAGCGATGTTACTTTGCATGATCGACTTACTATTCGTGGCATTTTGATTTCAAAATTTTTTGAATTTTAATTTGCTCTATTATCTTGGAATGTGTGAGCATGATTAATATTCCAATATATCTTATACTATTATGACATGTTATTATGCACATATGATCTCATTGCTTTTGTCCATAATTGGAATGATCCCTAATACTTATATTGCTTGTATTTAGAAGAGACAAATTATATCACTTGATCATTTTCGATAGCCTTGATTTACTGTTGATAGGGGGAGAATTTTGTTACTATATGTTAATCCCTTGTTACACCCTTATGTTGCTTACGAGAATTTCAAGTCGATAAGCATTAGCGTATGTGATTGATTTTGTCATTAGTATCTAACCCCTTACATGTTTTTTATAAGTGCCATAGATTAAGGGGGAGTATCTTTCATCGATTTGTTAAGAGGGAGCTATATGTGTTTGCTATAATTTTTGATCTTCGATTTTTCTTTCTCCTGTTGTGCTACCTTTTTGATAAAATACAAAAAATGGGAGAAGTATATGGAAAACTTTTCATGGTACGTCATTCAAAATTGTACAGATATGTTATTTTTATTGGGCTTTGTCTTTCATCAAAAGGGGGGAGATTGTTAGCTTTCTTAAAGCTCATATTGAGTTTTTTAATATTTTTCGATGAAAGACAAAAAGAGATTAATGAATTGACATATTCATCATGTTATATTTGTAATATCTTGAGATTACAATGCTGATTATAATTGATAAAATTATGACTGATAATATCCTTTTTGGTTATCGTTGTCTCCTTATTATTAGAGATCCTTATGTGGTAAATATTCGACTTTCAAGATTTAAATCCTTGATATTTGCCTTAATTATGGAAAGGATTGCAAATCATCTCAAAGAGATTCTCAATCAGCTAAAAATGGAAGTAGCCGTTGAAAAATCTTCATCAGCTCAAAATATGGAAGTGGCAGTTGAAAGAATCTCAAATCAAGCCAAAATCAGCCTTCTAGCGGTTGGTTGCTAAGATTGCCAACATTTCAAGGACACTGAACTGCAATCCAAGGTACTAAACTGAAATCGAAATCCAAGGTGTGTCTAACGGCAAGTTTCCAACAAATTCTCCAAGTTTCTACTACAAATACAGAGCTGAGGAGACGAAGAATTGCAACCACTCATTGGCATACTACTCACTCAAGCATTACATTGGCATACATTATGTTTAAACTTGTTTCATTCACATTTGAGTTGTATTGTTCAAATTGTATTTGGTGGGATCATGGAGTTGAAGGGTCAACTCTACCAAGCCTAGTTGAAGATGTCAACTTGGAACTTTGAACTTAGGGTAGGTATACTTTAGAGTTGTGTAATCATCCCTCCTAATAAAAATTCGAGTAAATCCTAGAGTTGGGGAATTTTAGGCGGGGACTAAGCCTGGTTGAGGCTAACCTCGTTAAAAAGTTCTTATGTTTTGTCCATGTTTATATTTTCGTTCTTTATTTCGATTAATTAGCGATATTGATCATCACCCTATTCACCCCCTCTAGGGTGATTTAACTAGTCAAATCGGGCCAACAAATCCAAAACCAATTGACTATGGGTAGAGTAACTCACAAACTTAGATACATACTCAAACCCTTTAATTTTATGAATGTGGGACAACATCCCACTTCTGTATTCTTTGTATTTTATCAATGTAGAACAATACCCACTTTCAGACTCCAACATATACAAACGTCTTTATTATTCATCATCGATAAAACCTTATTTTACTTCTAATATAAGTATTGTAATAGTAAAATTTGTATTATTTCAAGAGATATTATATAATCTAGCTAAATAAATTTATCATTGGTTTACTAAAATTACATAATTATTTTAAGAACCTAATTGAAATCCATGCACAATTTTTATTTAAAATATTACAATTAGAAATGCTGACAATATACAATCAGAAACATAACCACTTGACATTACATATTTAGGATTAATCATTTGGTACAATCTTACTCCAATTATTCACGAAAAATTAGGTTATTTGTGTTTAATCACAATATAATATATTTAGTACTTTTTACAAGTACTGAATGGTGCTGAAATATAGTGAATTGTACTGAATGTTACTGAATTATGCTAAGTGATTCTAAATTGTACGTGTTAAAAATTAGTGAATATTAATGATAAATACTTATGCTAAGTCCAAAAGAACATGTCATGATTCATTGTGTAGTAGGAACTTGAACATACATGCCACATATCACACAACACTCTAACTAAGACAACGATTCCAAATCTAATGAGCAGTTCATTGGTGTATCTTAACAACTCTTCTACTCGCTCATTCCTATCATATACACAATGTATGCAATTTTCTAAAGCTAATCATAAAAAGCGATCATTGCTAAAGTTTGGTCGAAATATCCTTGGACTATTTAAACATGATGCAGAAATGACTCCACATTTTCATCCCTTCAATTATACCATGTAGAAGTAAAATGATATGATTATTAAATTATGAATTAAAATCAATTTAAGAACTATGCTTTTTGAGATTAATTTCTGTCCTTTTGTTTTTCAAATTGTAAAGAAAAAAAGAACAAATTTAAACTTTTAATTTTAATATGTAGCAACATCTGTCAACTATAGACTTAGCAAAGCTGACTCGAGACTCGAAACTTAAACCAAACGACCCGGATTCATACCCGAACCGACACCTGAAATGGGATGAACCGATTTGGACCCAAACACCAGAAGTAAACTATTCCAAAACCGAACATAACCCGAATTGTAGCATGACCCGAAATGACGCACACCCGAATTCAAACTCGATCCGTAGTGACCCGACCCGAAGTGAATCGAAAATGGATAACTCGAACCCGAACCGAACTGTACCCGATTTAAAACCGTTCTGATTCTTACCTAACTCAATTTTCCCCGAACAAGGAGTAACTTTTTGAGGGGGGTTTAGTCTCTTCTTACGGGGGGAATTTTGAATTTTTCAAACTCAATTACTTGAGTTTAGGTGGGAAAAAAAAACAACTTAAGATAGAATTTTTACAAATGAAATCAATTGAAAACTTAAGAGGACAAAATAAAATAGTTGATAATTTTAAGCTTTTAATTTGATGGATATGTAGTAAAAATTAAAAAAAAGATAAGTAC
>JAKOGI010001466.1:55000-231101 GCA_029747015.1 Carnegiea gigantea
CACGTAAACGGTAAACCTTACTCAGAGAAATACATTGTGGGTAAAAGCAATTACTACTAAGTTCATGCATCTTTCAGCAAATTATCAAGCTTTTTTCCAGACGATCCATGTTTAGTAATAGGTTAAAATAATAAAGTTCGTAGAATTTTAAATCGTAATTGCGAAACATCCATTTTTAACGTTTAGATTTGAACATAATTGGTTCATGTATTTTCATAGTACTTTGTAGGATTTTTTTATCTTTTCTTATGAGACATTGATATTAAAATAAAATATACGAACCCTTTAATTAATTAAGTGTGATTCGGTGTATGATCCTGTTATCATTTTTGTGTATACATGTAATCTCATGTAGTCTAATTAATTTTTTTTTTTCAACAAATTACTAGATGTAAAATGTATAGGATGTGAATTTTTTAAAATTATAAATGTCTGTTTAGAATATATTAATTTGCAACTTATTTGTCTAGTTAAGCTCAACAATTCAAGGGGCTTGAAGGGATTGATGATTGATTGTGCATCATCGAAAAAATAAGAATGACAGTAATGGACCTAGGGAGGGCGAGACAAAATCAAGACGTTCATTAATGAGGACGCTATGGGTGAGCAAGGTTCTCTAGTGCCGTTCAACGTATTTGAAACTGGCCAAACGGTTCCGGTTGCTAAAATTAGGGACAGCTTCAATCGATTCTGTTTTGGTTCTTAAAAAAATAACTAGAATCTAGAACCGGTTTAGAGAGAGGAAAATGAATAATATTTTTATTTTTTATTGCCCTTTTTATTGTTTTTGTATTTGATTTTCCTCTTACAAAAATTGACCTTTCAAATAGCGAATTTAATGCAATATCTATTAATTTTTTACTACTAATTGAGCGATGAATCATCATATTTTTCAAGTAACTAATATAAAAAAAAAATTCAAAGTTAATAAAATTAACCTTCTTTTGTGTAAAGCTTGAAGGTGATCGTAGGAAAAGGTCAAACATCTCTTCTCTCCTTGCAAATAAATAAGAAACTTTAATTTATTAATTAGGTGCTAACATTCAACATTAGGAACATCAAATACCTTGGAATTAGACCTAGGTAATAGGTCAGGTGGGATCGGATTTGTGTTCGTGTCGAACTTTAATGAGTTGAGAATTCTTTAACCTGAACCTAAGTTGTTTATTAAACGGGTTGAAAAACCTTGACCTGTACCCATTTAATTTCCAAACCGGTTGACCTGCTTAAATCGTTTAAGATAAACATGTCGAGTTCATTCACCTAATTATCCATTTACACATTTAACATTTCAATTAACACATAATTACGTAACGTTAAAATTAAATTTACATATGACATGAAGCAATTACTCTCTAAAATTCCGTCAATTCATCATAATTCACATTTTTTTAATTTTTGCATTCTTAGTTGTCTGATAAAAAGATAAACGGATCAATGACAAATGAAAAAATGAGTTGATTTGTTTAACCCATTTAATTAAACAGGTTAAATATGTACTTTTTCGTGTAGAGATCTCGACCTGAACCTAACTCATTTAATTAAACGGGTTAAACATGTCAACCCATTTAATTAAAAGGGTTGAAAATATATACTCAACCCCACTAAACTTCATGTTGGTTTCGAGTCGGTATTTGTGTTGGGTCAACTTTGCCCAGTTCTACTTGGAATCGAAACCTCAATATGAGGTTCCATTCCATTTCGCAGAAGTTAGGAACTGGTTTGTCCAGTTCCGGTTCCAGTTTCCAATTTTTTGGGTGGGTATTCGGAACTGATCACCCTTGAAGGAAGCTCGTTAAATTCAGTTTTTATTAATGTAAGTTAGATATGAGCATACTCTAGATTCTGTTCCATCATCCTTCAGACATCGCTTCTTATTGAAATTCATACTTTATTGTTAGATATCCATTTCCATTATATAGATTTCATTTCTCTTTTTTTTCCTTATTTTCATTTTAAGATATCTATGACAATAAAAATATTAAGGCTCATTCTTTCAATTATATTCCTGACCAAAAATCTCCTATCCTTTTGATTTCCGTTTTCTTTATTTTTTTTCTTAATTTTCTTCATTTATTGTGTATTTTATGCTCTATATTATATATATTTTAATATTTTCATGACTATCTGACTAATATACAGTATAAATATTTTAGGAAAAAAATATTTGTTTTAAAATTGCAAATTATTATATTTTATTCTATGGTCCCCATTTAGTTAAAATCAGTGTATATATGTTTTTATTAGCACCTTGATAATATATAATAACACACAAATATATAATAAATGAATAAATAGGATTGTGTGTTTTTGTATGTGTGTGTTGAAATGATCGCACAACAAAACGAGAAACATCCTGCTTCCAAGAATAAAATTTTAGTTCATTTGTACAACTTAAGAACAAAAAAAAACCTTCATTTGAAAAAGTAAATTTAAAATGTTCAAAATAGGCCTAAGCTAGTGTACATGTTTTCTATTTGGATTTCTAAATTGCTAATGATTAAAGAAAGACATCAATTGTATGGAAATTGATTCGCTGTTAGGTGACTACTAGATATGTTTTCCCGAAAATTTAAGTCAAACTACTAAACTTGAAATAAAATGGCAATTTAATTTTCACACCTAAAAATATCAATCAAACACGTTAATAACTTAAAAAAATAATAATAGAAGTTGATATATAAACCAAACCAAATTGTGGCTTACCCACTGCTTTGAGAACAATTTCTCCGAAACTGAGGTGCAAACTTCTTTTGGGTGGCCATTCTCTAGGATTGACATGGTGTTAACCATTCGAGTGCACTACTAAGTAGTTAACTTGAGTATTTGAATCAATGCTCAAGGATGTTTATATCAATAGATTTGTTATAAAGTGCCTTATAGATAAGTGTATGTGAAAGCTAGGGTTTCCTTTGCTTAGGTTACAAGTGCGTTGAACAAGGGAGAGGAATAGAAAGCTTTGTTTGTAGGTGTTTGATATTTTACGTGGCATATGATAGTTGGGAAATTAGCTTACTCCAAGCCTTCATCAACTGGCACATATATGGAACAAGTGAGCAAAATTGTTCTTGAGGGCATAGAAAGTAAGGACAAGAGATCCATGTCCTTGTAACAAAAGGTGGGGGCCCACAGGTGACTAAGATTCATGTCATGTCAAGCCAAGCTTTAGGGACACAATGATAGGCTTGTTGCCTGCTTTTGTCATTTTACATTTAATATATTTAATATGTCAAACTTCTCCAAAATAAAAAATGACCCCAAACTTTAATATTTAATGAACAATCCCTCATAGAGATCAAAGTTTGATATGAAGATATAAACATGTTTGTTTTTTGTTTATTATGACCCAAATTCTATTCCTAGTCACCACAGAGCACCAGAAGTCTTGGCGACAAAATGTGGCCAAACTCACTTCAGCTGCGGCCTTCCAGTGGCCTCCACGAATGGTCCGTGGGCTAGACTACAGTCCGTGGTGAGCATGGCGACTGTTTCTGTTAGGATTTCCTCAATCTGGACCCTTTGATTTCTTTATAAGGGGCCTAGCCTTAGGCTTCAAGAGATATCAAACACATCAACAACACACAAGCATATTTCGACCATCTAGAAGGTTGTTCTTCTCTTTGATTAGATAATAGTTTCATTATTCTTGTTTTGAGAGAGAGCATTATGAGGAATCATTAGTTGATCTCTTCTTTAATTATGTACTCTAAAGTCACCATTGTAGATTTTTCGCTCATTGCCGCCTGTGGTTTTTCCTGTTTAGCATTTTCCACGTAAATTTTTGTGTTTATTCTCTTTATCTTATTATTATCATATTTTGTGATTCCTTCTTATTTTCAATCAAATCCTAATTGATCCTAACAAGTGGTATCAGAGCTCGATTATAGGTTGGCAACAGTCACACAAATTTGATATTCCCAAATTCGATGGGAAGATGAGTTTCAATATTTAACAAGTCCAGATGATGGTCGTTCTCTCCCAGAATGGGTTAAAGAAAGCTAAACCAAGAAACCTGCTACCATGACAAACGAATAGTAGGAGGAGCTTGATGAAAAGGCTCTCTTGATGATTCAATTGTGCTTGACAACCCATGTTCTCCGTGAAGTTTTAGATAAAACCACCACGGCAGAGCTCTGGCTTCGATTAGAAGTGTTATATATGACCAAGAGCCTAGTAAACAAAATTGGTCTTAAGGAATGACTGTACACGTTTTCCATGGCATAAGGTACTCCTATCAAAAATCATCTTGACAAGTTTGATTCTATTAGTTTTGATCTAAAAAGCCTGGATGTGAAAATCGAGGATGAGGATAAAGTGATATTATTGGTTGCCTCATTACCCCCCTCATATAAGTATTTCAAGGAAATTTTGTTATATAGTAACAATGATAGTTTATTTTTTGAGAATGTTAAGGCTAACTTAATGTCCAAAGAAAAGTTTGACCATGACATGCATTTTTATGACAAAGATGAAGGTTTGTTAGTAAGAGGAAGAACCTTTGAAAGGGGGGCACAAGTCAGAGAAACTCTAGATCAAAGTCCAAGAGACATAAATACACCAAATTCTGCAAATACTACAAGAAGCTAGGGCACTTAACTGCTGAATATTAATAGCTGAAGAACAAGAAAGAAAAGGAAGAGAGAAATAATCAATCCGCAGAAGCTTCGATTGGTGACTCTGGGTCAGATGGTGATGTTTTATTTGTCACCACCACCGATAATAGAGGTACTATAGAGTGGGTTCTAGATTCTGGCTGCACCTATCATATGTTTTTCCCACACAGACTGATTTTCAATATATGAGCCACTGGATTCAGGCGTTATCCTCATGGGCAATGACGCCCAATACAATGTCATTGGCATTGGCATCGTTCGAATCAAAACACGCGATGGTATATTGAGAACTCTTTCTGAAGTCTATCACATTCTTGACCTGAAGTGCAGTCTTGTTTCACTTGGTATCATTAAATCCAATGGGTGCAAGTATTCAGCTGAAGGTGGAATTATAAAAATCTCCAAAGGTGCTTTGGTTCTCATGAAGGGAGAAAAACGTCGGAATCTCTACATTCTCCAATGTTCTATAGTGACTGGCCCTGCTGCAGTCACAACCACCTCATTCGAAGTAGACCATACTTGACTGTGGCATGCTTACTTAGGCCACATGAGTGAGAAGGGAATGACGATTCTAAGCCAGCAAGGTCTTCTTGGCAACAAAAGTATGGGCCAACCTAATTTATGGGATCATTGTATATTTAGGAAATAAAAAAAGAGTCAGTTTCTCTACAGCAACAGGCCCTGCTAAAGGTACCCTTAACTACATTCATTCTAACTTATGGGGTGCCTCTAGAGTTCCTTTCTTTAGAGGAAAATACTATATGCTAACCATTGTACATGATTTCTCTCGAAGTGTCTAGGTTTATTTTTTGAGGAAGAAAAATGAGGCATTCCCAATGTTCAAGAAGGTCAAAGCACTCGTTGAAAACCAGACCTGGAGGAACATAAAAAAGCTCAGGACTGATAGCGATCTTGAATTCTATGAGTCAGATTTTATTGAGCTCTGTTCCATTTAGGGTATTGCCAGACACAAGACTCTAGTCAAGAAGCCTTAGTAAAATGGGGTCACAAAACGTACAATCAGACTCTACTTGTGAGAGCTTACTATATGCTCTCAAATGCTAATTTGTGGCATCATCGTGACTTTTGGGCCGAGGCTGTTTCTATGGCCTGGTATTTGGTGAATCGGTCTCCACACTCCTCAATTGATTTCAAAATCCCAGACGAAGTATTGTCAGGTAATCCTGTTGACTACTTTATTCGGAGAGTATTTGGATGCTCCGCCATGCATATGTTAACGACATGAAGCTAACTCCGAGGGCAATTAAATGCATGCTCATCAGTTATGCATCTGAATCTAAGGGATACTGACTATGGTGTCCTGACTCCAAAAAGATCATTCAAGGCCGAGATATTGCCTTCAGTGAAACTGCTATGTTTTCTCCTGGAAAAGAGTTTACTATTTCTTTAGGTGATTAGTAAGATACTAGCGAGAAGGTGGAGCTAGAGGTTCCTACAAATGTCCTTCGAGGTGGAGCCACTTTATCTCATTCTAGCAGTGATAAAATTTGAAGAAACCAATTCTGATATCCCAAGTACAAAAGAATTGCAGGCTATAGATACTTACTCCATTGCTCGTGATAGACCGCGAAAAACTATCAGGAAGCTTATGCGTTATATCATTGATGATGAGAGTAGGCTGATCGTATATGCTCTAGCTATTGCATAGAAGACACGTAAAGGTGTTGACCATTCTACTTATTCTAAAGCCATCCCCTATCCTAACTCCTTTAACTGGCTCATAGCAATCCAAGAAGAGATGGAGGGTTTGTACAATAATGAGACTTGGGGGTTATGTGAATTGCCAACAGGTCGTAATGCCTTGATGGCCAAGTTGATCTACAAATGAAAAAAGGAGTTTCTTGGGGTTGAGAATGCAAGATGGAAAGCACGGCTAGTTGTTCGAGGTTGCAACCAGAAAGATCGTATTGACTTTAGCGAAGTTTTTTTCTCCTGTAGTACTTCATACCTCCATTAGAGTGTTACTGGTTTTTATTACACTTTTGGATTTGGAGTTGGAGCAACTAGATGTGAGAACAACATTCCTTTATGGGGAGTTGCAAGAAGAAATATACATGAAGCAGACGCTTTTATAGTTCCTAGGAAGGAAAATCATGTTTGTTGCTTAAGGGAGTCCCTATATGGCATGAAACAAGCACTATGACAATGGTACAAAAGGTTTGATGCCTTTATGATAGAATAAGGCTGTGCGTCTTGTCATTATGACAATTGCCTATATTATCAAAAATTTGGTGGTTTCTTCCTTTACTGTTACTATTGATTGATGACATGCTCATTACTTCTAAGGACAAGTCCTTAATCAACAAGTTGAAATCGCAACCTAGTAATGAGTTCGAAATGAAGGACCTAGGAGCAGCTAAGAAGATACTTGCATGGAGATCCATAGGGATCATAAGGCTGGTAAGCTCTACCTATCTCAAAGGAAGTATCTTGAAAATGTTCTTAAGATATTCAATATTAATAACTGTAAACAAGTCTTCACTCCTCTAACAGCACATTTCAAACTATCGGCCGAGTCTTGTCCAACATCTGAGGAGGAAATGAAGAAAATGTCTCAAGTTCCCTACTCTAGTGCAGTTGGCAGCCTCATGTATGTTATGGTTTGCACTAGACCTGATGTGTCCTATGCGGTTAGCATGGTGAGCTGCTATATGCACAATCCTAGTAAGGATCATTAAGAGGCTGCATAATGGATCCTTCACTCTGTAAAGGGTTTCCTTGATGGATGCCTAGTATTCGATAAGTTTGAGACTGCAACTTACGATGTTGTAGGATTCGTCAACTTTGATTACAATGGAGATCTTGATCATAGGCACTCCATTTCTAACTACATTTTCACTTTATGGGTGGGTGCTATCTCTTAGAAAGCATCCCTATAGCCGATTACAGCTTTATCCACTACTGATGCTAAATACATTGCTACAACTGAGGTTCTTAAAGAAGTTACATGGTTGATGGACTTATAAAGGTCATGGCTTTTTTTTTTTTTTCCCACTTGATGTAGAAAAAGTGTACACTGGTATTGAATTCTGAATTCTCATGTTGCTTGAGTGGTGGATTTGGTAGCATGAGTAGTTGGATAGAGAACTAATTAGAACTTGGTAAAAAGAACTCTAGCTTGCTTTACATCTGTACCAATGGAGAGGTTGCTGGCTATGTCATGTACTCTTGGCCCTCTTCTTTGCTTGCGGTCATTACTAAGCTTGCAGGTTCTAGTCTACCCTTTGTATTGTTCTACCTGCTTTTCTTAAAGTGCTTTGTTGGATGATTTTATTATATGGTGTATGTGTAAATTCTTTCATTTTGTTATGTGGAGTGTATGTAAACTGTTTGATTTCTAGCTGGTCATTATGAGGTTGTGATTCCAATAGGTAATTAGCTTTGATAGGAAAAGGTTCCATGAAGTTGCTGCATGATAGTGATAGCAATTTAATGGAAATCTGTCAATTAAGTAAATTTAAATTTCTCGTTCAGGTATCAGATGCAGTTGTTCTAGTAATTATACCTACATGGAAATAGACCCATTGTAACTTTGCTTAACAAGGATTGCTTCGGTATCTTGATTCTTTGCCTAGATCATATAGGACACTGATCCTTCTCTCTCCCTCATCTCAATCCATCATGATCTCCTTTGAGGGTTCCTAGGATTAAGCTCCATGTTGAAGCTTCAATATTGTTTGTGTTCTGGCGATATATCCCAGATAGCTTAGAGTGCATGCATTTCTGTCATTTCTACCATTTTGTGGCAGCACTAGCAAGGTATTAGTGCATGATTACTCCTTTATTTATAGTTGAAGCTGGCTCCATGAACAGGAGCCCAGAATCTCTCATTGACAGATGTGACTCACCGGATATTGCCATTAAAATGGGAAAGAAAAGGCTTCTTATGAGTGATGGATGCTAATGTCTGAAGGTCATGAATTCTCACACCTGAGACTTAAAGATAGTGGCTTGTAATATTCGTGAATTGTCAAAAGTTGTGAAAATTTTTTTATTCCCTTTATTACTGTTGTCTTTACTAATGATTTAAAAAAGAAGGGGCTCAGTGAAATTAGTTTGTGGCATTCTGAAATCTGAATGACAATCCACTTGTATGACAAAAACATTTGCCTCAGACGAAAATGAACATGAATATGTCTGGTCTTGTTTCTTTAAAAAAAAAAAAGGGTATGTTTTATGATACTTATAAGCTGCATAAAAATTGTGCAGAAACTTTTCGTGTTCTGTTTTGATGTTTATTATATTGCATTTTAGATTGTGTGTGTGTGTGTGTGTGTGTGTGTGTGTGTGTGTTTTCAAATGTTTATGCATTCCAAATGGACCAGACCAAATATGAGTGATTTAATATAAGGGCTGTGCATTTCAAACCTCTCAAAGCCTCTACTGGGTGTCTGAGGAGCCAGCGCAGTTGATTTCTTATGTTTCCCCTGGTTAATAATGGTTGAACTTGTCCCTTACCTTGATAATCTCCTTCCAATACCAACATACATCAGTAGCAAGCACATAAGACTACTGGATCTACCCTTTTAAACAATGAGAGCAAATCACCCGCGAATAAAGTTCTTTGTTGTAATAGCTTATATCTGTTGCAATTACAGCTTGATTCTAAGTTCTGAGAATTTTAAAGCCCAACCCTCTGCTTCTTGTTCTGCAGACATTTTGTCAAACTATAAGCTATAAGGGTTCTTCTGTGATATTGATGTGATGCTCCCCATAGCAAATCTCTCCATGTAGCTTCCGCCTTTTTTATGGCCTTTCAAGGCAATAAAAATTTGGACACACAAAAATCCAAAAACATCCATTTGGGCATTGTCGCGTGGAGCATCTCTGCTAGACATTTTTGCTACTCTAACACCTTGCGCAGATTTTGTACTCTAATAGCTGAAAAGTAGAATATGAAAGCCTAGCAACTGTTATGCGAACATTCAAGATACTTAAGTGGAAGTTTTCCTCCAAAAAACAAAAGGTGATCTTTTTGATTTTGTTCTTAAAGTTGTCTTGTACACCAGTGAGAATAACCAAAGATTTGGCAACACTAATTTGCATTACTGAACTTAATGAAAACTTCTTTAAAATTAAGATACAGTTATTATAGGGAATCTGATAGTGCCCACTCTGATTACTGACTTAGTCGTTAACTAATGACTTTATAAGTTAGCTTCTTTCTTATAGGTGATTTTTATTTCCTACTAATATATATACTTTCGGTCACCCTCTTTATATTGGATGCTTTTTATCATTCGTTATTCCAGTGCTAATTTGAAGAGGTCAATAGTAAATTATCATTCTTTTAGGTATGTTTTATATGTCTTTGTTGTCTCAATTGGTTGTTTTGGGGAAATCCATTGTTTAATTCTTTGGTAACATGCCCCCACCCCCCAAAATAGGGATAACTTTTGTGTTTTTCTATGCCTTTCCATCTACCATTTCAATCCTCCCTCATGTTAGTTGGGAGTTGGTGGTGTCATTTGATGTGTGTTTCTTTCTCTCTTAACATGTTTGAATCAATCTGGTGGACTAATGAGGGCTACTATTGGAGATATTTTGTCTAACTCTTCTTTCATGACATTATTAAAGGGTACTATGTAATGAAGAAAAATTTAATTAATCTGAGATGTTGAAGCTTAAGGTCTCCTCCTGCGACTCATGCTGTTATCTCTTATATTTTCGAACCATGGTAAGTAGGTTGCTATTTTGCTCTCTGTTTAGCCTTATGTTTGTTATTTGCTGCTTATTATGTTCTGACATTGTTGATGTTGCTCTGCATATTGACAGGCTCTGCTTGACATTGACTCATTTTGTCATCCAATTGTAAAAATGTGAAGGTATTATTATCATGCGTGCTTTTGCATACCTTTGACTACTATATTTTTATGAACAAATTAGCAAGCATTGTTTGATGTTTTTCTTTTGCTCATTCTTGATTGGTCAATGCTAGGTTTATCTATGGAGAACCATGGACATCAATTTTTTGGGTGTATAGAACAAGGCATGGAAGCAAGGAGGGGGTACATGTTCTTTGCTAAAGAATGCAAGAGGCAAATTGGGATCCTTGGAGACAAGTGAAAAATCATTTTGCACATATCACATTGTAATATGTATACAGTTCTCATATTTCACTTGTCTAGCATGTAGCTATTTCTAATTTCCATTTTTGCATAGAAAACTATCATACTTGTTCCATTCCATATTTTGGATCATGTACAAAGTATGTACATGTATAAGTGTTTCCATGGTAATTAGTAGCAATCAAATTAAAGTACATGAATTTTGTTAATATTGACGTGCTATTTAACATGTATGTATATAGTTCATATTATGATGCACTAAAAAAAGCAAGTAACCCACAAAACCACATATTGGGTTATTCAAAAAAATTCAATGCCCAAAACTACAAAGGAATTCCTCCACTTAGCAGTAGGGCCACGAAAAAAGGAAATTGACACCCACTGGACAAAGTACAAAGCTTCCCCTCACTATCAAGGCCACGAAAACCAGAAATGGAGGCCCTAGAAAGTAATGGACCACAAAAAAGCACACAGGAAGGCCACAAAATTGAAAACGAAGGCCCTAGAAAATAATAGGCCACAAAAAATTTCATGGTCCTGCACATAGTTAGGGCCACGAAAAACGGAAAGTGAGGCCCCGCACACAAATGGGCCACAAAACATTTCGTGGTCCTGCACACAGTTAAGGCCACGAAAAATGAAAAGTGAGGCTCCGTACACAAATAGGCCACAAAAATATTCGTGGTCCTATGGAGCACAGGGCGACAAATGTTTTCGTGGCCCTTTTCATCTCCATGGGCGTCGAAAATCAAATTTTGCCGCCCTATTTGTGGGCCTTGACCTTATGATGTCGAACATGCGACGAAAATTAATTTGTCGCCCTAGCTAAAGGGTGGCGAAATTTGGACATTGGGTGACGAAATTGCTCCTCGCCCAACATCAATTTTCTTGTAGTGCAAGTCCTCTATATATACACAATAAGGGTCAATGGATGGATCATACCCTCTAAAGTAACCTAGGGACACACAACCGCCAACATTCCCACTAAGCATATTGAACTCGTTGTCCTCATAGCCTAAATCAATGCTAACATCAAAAATTATAGGATTACTAATGGCCGCATCAACGTAATACTCAGGGGAAAGAGAGGGTAATGAAAAAATAGGTGAAATATATGAGTAATCAGGGGGATTAGGGAGAACAATATTATCAAAGTCAAGGCTAGGAAATCCCTCATGCACAAACACATCTGGTGACTCCTCCAAGTGAGTCTTAGCTAGATCATACACCTCATCTAAAGTATCTTCCGACTCAAAACTTGCATCAACAGCACTAAACCTAGCAACAATCCCAAAAGGCTCACCCACCTTAAGCCCTGTGCACTGAACTAAAGGAAAGGATGAATTATGTGAGGTCAAGGCAACATCAGTATTATCATAGGGTGATACAAAGTCAGGTTAAGCTTAGCATGCATAATAAGGACATGAGTTAGTAGCATGGTTAGAAGAATTACACAAGTCATGTGAAAAAGGGGCATAACAAGATCTAGCATAGAATGCACAAGGATAAGGGAATGAATATTTAGAAACCTGACTAGCCTTGTCAAATTCAAATGAATCCCAAGCAATCCACTCAAGCAAATGCCATGCCTCATCAACATTTTTACCATGAAAATCCAATACCCTAAAAGAGCTTGGGTTTTACTATTCACATCCTCATCAACAATATCCAATATTTCCTATTTACCTGTACAATAACCACATTGAGCAACAAAAATATGCAAATGCTTAAAATACCTCCAAAATAATTCGCACTCGAATTAGGGAAAATTGAATGGCCATTTTTTTATTTTTTTAATTTTCAATTTTTTTTGGGGCTTCCAAAGAAAATCAAAATGCTTAGTCAAACCTGTTGAGAAAAACAAAATGTCCAACACTAGTCCCTGGCAATGGCACAAAAGATATGATAGGGCCGCAAGCGCGGGGTGCCATTGTAGCAAATTAAGGTCGATCCCACAGAGACTTGGTTGATCTATTGGATTATGTTTCATCAATATAGACTAAACGAATCAAAATTTGAGAATCGAATTTAACTATGTTACTTTTCTAATCTAATAGGTTTTAATCGAGTCAAGTAATTTTTCCACCCAAGAATTAATCAAGAGCCCCTTGTTTAGATGAGTAATTCCAAAACTGATAATCGAATTCTCAAACCCCTCTTTCAAGGTGGAATGAAACTCTTAAGTCTAATCAACTACCATTTCTCAAGGGTTTTTGATTAATCTAAAATCATTAAAAACGCGATTATCAAATTTAGGGGTTTCTTAAACGGTGAATCTTTCTCAAGATCCCACTCATTTAAGTCGAATCTTAGTTTTCCAACATCTAGTTTCACCTTTCAGTTCTTTTCCAAATGTCTAAAACAAGTAAGAAATTGATCAAGTTTCCTGCTAGCAATTCAACGTCTAAAATTCTATAGAATAAACCCAACAAATGTGAAGCACTTTTAGATCAAACCACGAATTGGTTCCTTCACAAGAATTCAACTCAATTTCAAGATTAACAATCCATAAATTAGCATAAGAATCAATAATGGTATGAAAGCATAAAAATCCAAAGAGAAAAGAGAAGAGAAAAGAGAGGAATTGCTCAGCCGATGCGCGCTTAAATCGCCGTTGCAAACTTGATCTAGAATCCTTGCAATCTTCCCTTTCAACTTGCTCTCAACTCTCTCTAATCTAAATCCTAACCTAATTGATGAAATTGAAGAGAGAAAAATGGAATGATGGGTTGTTGGATGGAAGATACAAACAACCCCTTTTATAGCAAAACTCCTGGAAGCCAAATTACCACGAGAATTAATGGAATTAAATCTGCATGGGTGTCAAAAAGCCTCAAGAAAACAAAAAGCCATTGGGGAAATGAGGACATCATGGACCATGGCCTCCACCACCGACTGTCCATGGCAAACTCTAGCTCGCCATTCTTCTGTTCTTCTTTCTTTTTATAGGCATGGCAACTTAGGGTTGTCCGTGGGGAGTCAAAATACACTCAACTAAGGTCAAAACAAGGACAGAAAGGTCCAAAAAGATGCCAAACATAGAAAAGAATCATACCCAAGTGTAAAACGGAAAATTGAATATAAATTATAACATAAAGTACAGATTCTCCCTAAAAATGCTACAAAGTGACCCTGAAATCATATAAACTTTAAGCACTTATCACCAATCGACCATGGAACACCTGAAGTCTTGGTCACATTCTATGGCCAAACGTACTTCAGCAGCGACCTTCCAGCGACCCCCATGGATGGTCCAAACCATGGTTCATGGTGAGCGCGGTGACTGTTTCTGCCAGGATTTCTTCGACCTCCATCCTTTGATTTCTTTATAAAGGGCTCAACCTTAGGCTCCAAGAGATATCAAACACATCAACAACACATAAGCATCCTTCAAGCATCTAGAAGGTTATTCTTCTCTTTGATGAGCAAATAGTTCTACTATTTTGGTTTGGATAGAGAGCGTTCTGAGAGAATTTATAATCACTAATTGATCTCTTCTTAGAGCACATCGCTCTGATATCAATTCTGTACTCTCTCATCACCATAGTGGATTTTTCACTCATCACCGCCCATGGGTTTTCCTATTTAGGGTTTTCCATGTAAATCTTGGTGTTTATTCTCTTTATCTAATTATTATCGTATTTTGTGATTCCTTGTTGTTTTCACTCAAATCCAAATCGATCCTAACTATTTGGGCACAGAGAAATTAATGCATCAATATCAATGTCTCGCGACTCGAATTGGCGCCTAATGACCTCACATTTTAAGACAAGCATCGTAAAAAGTGACAAAAGTGTTGAACTTAATAGGAAGTTGTAAGTTTGCCACCTGGGCGCATATTATTTTCATATATTCTAGTACTCTATGCTCTAGGCCTTATACTGGTCATCCGCCACTCCTAGTAGCTCATAGGTAGTCTAGGAAGTCGACCCATACTAACCTCCCAACCAGAAGTAGCCACACTTCCTAACCTAAGTAGGTGGATCCATACAGCGAGTGCTACTTTCATGCCTTACATAGTCCATTAAGAGGCAATTGAGCTCAGCCTAAACCAACAGTAGCAAATCACTACGACACATATACATCATAGGGAGGGATACCAAGTAGTGTTGTAATTGAGTAGTGACTTCGTTGTTACCCTTTGAACATGCCCATCGGCTCCGTAGGGAACCACCGTTACAATTCCTCGATGGATCTCAATCCCATCCGCCTCGATGTATTGAAGACTATTTTGCTATGTAGGCCTTTGCAAGATTGTTCTGGGCCTTCACATAGTCAAGTGATAACACTCCATTTTGCAGTAGCTCCTTCACTACTTTGTGTCTCAATCACATATGCCTTCTCTTTTTGTTAAAGACCTTATTTATGGTGACTGAAATAGATCCCATAGTATCACAATTTAGTGCAATTGAAGGAGTCAACTTCCCCATAATGGGACGTCTCCTTGCTGACTTTTTAGCCATTCAGCCTCATGATATGGCAATTCAAGAGCAAAATATTCAGATTCCATAGTAGACATAGCAGTACGAGGTTGTTTAGCAAATTTCTAAGATATAAAACCTCCATCTAGTGTAAAGACATAACGACTAGTGGAATCATCACTACCAAAAATCAATGATTTTTTCCCTATAAGTTTAATGAGAAATAGGTAAACTTCAGTGGGTAAGGGCAACTTCCTACTGTTTTCGCACTACATAAAACAATCGGAAAACGTGAGGTAGGAAAATGTAATTTTCCACTATTTGTGCATATAGTGGTAAATTTTTCCATTTTTTCCCCAATAAGTAAACTAATTTGTTTTATATTATTCTTTTGTACTCTCTTTAATTTACTCATGCACGCATTACATGTATATCAAAACTAGTAATAAAATAACGGATCATCCGTTAACCATAGAGAATCAGTTGGCTTGTTTTGCTGTATGTCATAATGTTTAGTAAACGGTGGATAAATTGCATTGTCAAGCAACCCATGAAGTCATATAGGCAATAAGGTGCATTTGATAAGAAAGATTAGCTACCAGTCGATGATTAGGCAGTGTTTACTTGGAGGGAAAGTAGTTTTCTCGAAAAATCATTTTCCTTAGAAAATGTTTTCGTATGGAAAATCGATTTTCCTGTCACACTTTTCGTCGTTCAGTACTAGAACAATCATTTTCCATTAAAAAAAGAAAAATGTCAATTGAATTGTTTAAGTGGCGAAAAATTCAACTGAATAGTTATCGCAGAGATAAATATTGACCAAATGAATCAATGTCGAGCTCAAAATTCATATTTGGGCTCTTTTTAAATATTTCCTATATAATAACCAAGTTTCAATCCAAACCATTGAAATTGTACTAGCGATAAAAAAGTCAAATTGTTTAAGCAGCGAAAAATGTCGATTGAATTGTTGTGGCAAAGAAAAATGTTGACCAAATGAACATTAAGCTCAAATTTTGGTTTGAGCATATTTCAATCTTTCTTATCTGATAATCAATTTCATTTCAGACTGTTGAAATTATTTTAGTGATACAAAATATTGACTGAATTGTTTAAGTGGCGAAAAATGTTGATTGAATTTTCATGGTGGAGAAAAAATGTTAATCAAATAAAGGAATGTCGAGCTCAAAAGCTGAATTTGAGCCTATTCAAATCTTTCTTATCTGATGATCAAGTTTCAATCCAAATCATTAAAATTGTTTTAGTGGCGAGTCAACTGAATTGTTTAACTGGCAAAAAATGTCACTTGAACTGCTGTGGCGGAGATGAATGTTGACAAAATGAAAGAAACCTGAGTTCAAAATCTAGATTTAAGTTTATTTTAATATTTTCCATTAAATAATCAAGTTTTGAGCCAACCTGGTGATGTCAGATTTCACACCTAGTTCGGGCTGCCCATATTGTTAAAGAATTGAAGGGAGAAAATAAACTTCTATCTTCTCAAAATGGAAATTATTTTCCTTCATGAGGGGGACAATCATTTTCCTTGCAAATTAGCTTTCCATCCTTTATTGTGCCAAATAATGGAAATTTGGAAAACCATTTTAAGGGAATTGTTAATATTAAGTGACCACATCGTAAGATCTATATATAAGTGACAAGCCGATAAATTAGTAGAGAATGACATTGTTCATAACTAGAGTTGGAACAGATGTCGAATTAAAATTGATCCACTTAATAATGTGGACAACTCCATGTTGCTCTCGCAGTTGCTTAGGTTTACTTAAAAATTGAAAATAATATCTTTACACACTAAACAGTTTATTCTATTGAGTATGGGTCAAAATTGGTTTAATCCGTGTAAAATTCGTGTTTAACTCGATGCTTTTAAGTTAGATTCGATTCATATTATTGTGTCAACTCAGTCTTTTCCAAGATCATCCATAACCAAAGGTAGTTGAAACAACCGAATTAACCATAAAAAGTCTCCTATAGGTGAAGCCAATAACATACCAAGTAATTAACTTATCATACCAACCAGATTGATAGCATTACTAGCAGTCAAAGCAATGGAAAGGCTCCATTCATAATAGCTAAAGAGACCGAGGCAAGAAAAAGGTCAAGGTAGTCGACAAAAAAGAGTAAATTTCATGTAAGGAGCATCAATATGTATAGGGTTATCATTTAGATTTCACACTTATGTCACATGAAAGATTTTGGGAGATAATCCCTTATTCACGTAGGTCCAAATATAATTATGAAGAATGATTGTATTTAAGTTCTGAGAATGAAATTCTCATCCGAACTATCCCACTAATATCAAGCTTTCAAGTTTCAACTATAAAAATTACAGCTCTGTGAAATCTTGAACTCTATAATTTTATTTGATTGAAAAATAAAGAGATAAAAAGGTGTTCTTAATTTCCGCATGTATACAGTTTATCACTATAACAATTATGAGTATCGTCCCTAGGGATGTGTTTGGAAATTAGTTTGCAAAATAGGCTAAACTATGATTCAACAAAGACTAAACCTTTTGAAACCAGCACTAAACCCTTTTGAGAACCACACATAAAATAGATGAAAACTGATAAACAATAGATGGGTAAGCAAGTAAAATTATCAGACCAAACATATACTTTCTAATAAACTAAACAAGAGAAATAATTTACTACATGTATCATCAACTTCACGGTTCTTTACTCTAAGCTCGAACAATGATGTTAAGTGAATGCTAACAGACACTCAAAAACCAGATCGACAATTGACTCGCAGTGAGCAAGCAAAGGCGAAACAGGAGGAGCAAACTGAGAATCACTTGAGATTTTCACTAAATCGAAGTCAACTATGCAAACTTTACAGTCTAGAATGAAATTTGAAATCGAAAAAACAAAATGAAAACAAAACAAAATCCGTAAAACTAAGCTCAGTTTCACAACACCTAGAACACGATCTGAAATTGAATAGTGGAATCAAGAACAAAACCCAAAATTCATAAGATAGACTACTGCTACCCTAATCTACTACTCTCTGTGCTATGTTTTCGGCCATAAAAACGTAGCCCTTTCACCCCCAAGATGCCGTATCCATCCTCTTCAGTTGCCTACATTCACTCCTTGTAGCTGTTGGATTTATGATGTTGATGATGGTGGATAATGAAGAAAGAGAGAGACAAAATGAAACGGTTGAGTTATGGGGAGAGGAAGATGGAAGGAATGGTTGCTCTGTTTTACCTCCTTTCTTTTGGGTTCTGGGTTAGAAGGGACAAAGAAGAAGAAGCGAAGGGTTGAAGGGGGGCCGAAGCTCACGTGTACAGCGCGTGTATTTTCAAGTGGAGCAGGCTGAGGAGCGTCTAGGCCTGGAACTAAAAACCAAGCCCGGCCCAGCGTGAGAGGAAGAACAGGAAAAAGAAGGAAAGAGGGGCACCAAGCTAGTCTGCAAGTTGGGCCAGCCCCAGCCAAGGAAAAGAAAGAGAGAAAGAGAGCTACGTGGGGGGGGGAAATAAGAAGACGGGCTGAGGTTTTGGGGACTGAATGGGCTCTTGACTGGCCCTGATCTTCTTTTCTTGTTTCTTATCCTGATCCAATGCTTCTCTTCAGCACTATTTATTATTTTTCTTAAGTTTTTCCAATTCCTACAAAATGAACAAAAACACTATTAAAAATCCAATTAAACAATTTATTTTGAGCAATTATCAGATAATAAAGGATGTAAAATATTGTAATTTCAGATTGAACAATACCCCCACACCTAAATTTTGCTCGTCCTCGAGTAAAATAAAACTAAAAATCGTAGAAAGTAAATCCTAGTTCACTTTCGTAGATATCACGGTTGCACTTAGCATGTGCAACAAGCCCTTCAAACCCCTAGATTGCCCCTAATAGACGAGTAAGGTCTCATGAGGGTTTACAGAAGATGTACCCACAAAATCTATAAAAGAAAACAAAATGGAAAACTGAAAACTTTTTTTGATTTTTCAAAAACTTATATACGCAATACTGCATAAAATATATACACATTCTAATTAACTATATCACGTAAGTAACCAAAGAACTAGATCACATACAACTCAATGTACATATCAAGAAGCCTTAATCCCACTAATGACAGATGTACACAATCTTTCACATCGCTGAGAAATTACGTACAAGCATTACTGATAGAACCTCACTTTAGGGGAAATATGGAACACTCCCACTCATGTGTCTAAAATGTAACAAGATTCACTGAAGTCTCTTCC
Source organism: Carnegiea gigantea (assembly GCA_029747015.1). NCBI lineage: Eukaryota > Viridiplantae > Streptophyta > Magnoliopsida > Caryophyllales > Cactaceae > Carnegiea > Carnegiea gigantea. The sequence goes on from JAKOGI010001466.1 coordinate 74,364, forward strand.
AATCATACAAATGACCATAGGCTTGCTAAGATTCTCAATTCTCCACCACTAAAATACAAAATACAAAATAATAATCAAGAGGACTTTCCAAGGGTTGTAACAGGGCCAAGGTTAAGGGTAAGAGAGGGACAATTGATTTGGGGAAATGAGCAGCTAAAAACCAAGGCTAATAAGCAACCAGCACTTATATACCAATTACAATGAGCACTCACTCTCTCAACACAAAGAAGAACACACCCCAATTAAAACTAACCATCAGAAAGTATACAATGATAATCCGTGCCAAACACTCTTATTCACGACTTTTTTTTGGCATTTTTGAGATTTCTCAATTTTTTTAAATTTTTTTTAATGGAAACGTTTTCATTTGAACTTTTTCCATTTTCCATCTTTCTTACCTTTTTTCCTTTTTTTCTTATTTTTGAGAAGAGAATGAATGAATGGCATGTACAAGAGCAAAATAACTCAATTTCCAAATGATCACATGATACATCCCACATACACCAAAATCAACCACCAAATTCATCAAAGACCCGAAAATCACCCTCCAAATTATGAAGTGTCGCTCGAATAGTCTTGGCTTAGTGGAAGGAAAATGTGTTTAGGCCATGGCTAAAGTGAAAGGTTCATAACAAAAATGTCAAGGCTCAAAAAGGGCTAGCAAAGGGTAAAACATTCAACCATGGGCGGTAATTTCACTATGTAGCTTACAAAAACAAAGAATGCCTCTATCATAATATCATAATGCACATGCCAAATGTAATTTCAAAGAGAATCAAAGTAAGTTCTCTAGATGTAATCATGGAAGAGACACACGTGAAAGAAAACGTAAGACTAAAAATGATTAATTAGTCTATAAGGCTCAAAATCTCACGGATTCATCTGCCAAAGTCAAGCTTGCTTAGAATTAATGTTGGGGGTTAGGATCGTATATAAACATCATACTTAAGGACTAAGTTCTAGCAATGCACATTACATCTATATACAACCTAACACTAACGGTACAAAAGAACATAGTCAATCACAAATACCACATACATTCCCCAAAATAAAACAAGAACAAATTTTTTTTTTTTTTGGGGATTTTGAAATTTTTTTAATTTTTTTCATTTTCTTAAATTTTTTCTAAATTTTCAAAGTTTCCCCAGCCCTACACCTAAATCTCATAATGACCTGATTGGGAGTGAAAAGAAACATAAAAACTCAAAATAAAAATGTATATACAAAAGAAAACATGAATCAAAAAGAAAGAAAAATAACAAGACTCTAAACCCAAAAAGAAAATAATAAAAATAAAACAAAGCAATAAATATATACAAAAGAAAACAAAATAAAAAGAGAAAATACGAGGAACGATTATACCAGGTCAGGTGCAAAAGTGCACCTAAGTTATAGCCTCTAGAGATGTGCTTATAGAGAAGCCCATGGAGCATCAATCACTCCATTTGAAACTGGAAATTGCTACTCAACTCAAATCCCATTAGCGCACAAAGTAGCTTATCGAACACAGAAGACCAACTCTCAAGCACATGGAAACAGTAAAAAGCAGGGAGTCAGAACCAAAAAGAGTACGTCCACCATGTCAATGCAACACAGGTGAAGGCCCACTTCAACTTATTAAATAGTTGGGCCCAATTAGGTGTCAGACAGATGTACTCATAATTTGCCAGTAAAGCAGTCATCGGCCTAGAGATGTGATTATCAGTAGGAATGAGCAGTCTAGGCAAAGTAGTGGGTCGAAAATCCACAAGTCTCCTAATATCCAAAGGCATATGAGTCTGGGCTAAATCAAAATTCTTAGTGACAATATTCTCAGAATCAACAAATTCAGACTTGCGATATTCAAAAAGGATGTCAGTAATGACGGGTCAAAAGAAAAAGATTCACATTCAGTACAGAAAGTCTCATCAAAACTTTCATCGATATCAAACCCACATGAAAAAGACTCATACTCCACAGAAAGAAAACCATCATCAAAGTCCAATTTAGTGGGTTTAATTACCTCCTCACACAACTCCTAGGAAATATCTTCTAATTCAGCATGATACTCAACTTTAGATGTGACACTCATATCTAACTCACTAGCAGTGTCAAATAGTTCACCCACCTTAAAATCACATGAGTCATTAAAAGGGGTGGGTGGGTTGATAGAAATTAGGATATCATTAGTGACATCCTTAGGTAAGTTAGTATAGAGTGCAAGGTCTTGTGATAGAGACATAGGAAGGCTACTCTCTTGTTCTGGGCTAGGCAAAGGCATAACATCTTGCAAATTAAACCTAGATTGATAAGACGGCTCAAAATCATCATGAAGACTAACTTCAGGTTTAGGAGATCCTAAACTAGAGTCAGGCTCACTATAATTCTCTCTACTATGACAGAAACAGCGAGAATATTCAGCAATCCTCTTTTTCATTGTCTTGATCATTTTATTAGTCAATTCATTGATTTTATTTTCGACACTTGCACAAGTAGCTTCAGCATAATCACGATATGGGCAATTATAAACATTGTGATCAGAAGACTTACAGTAATTGCACAACACCGGAGGCACAAAAGAATAAGATGAATCATGTGAGTTCTTAAAGGGATCCTGGGGATAAGTATTAGAATGAAAAGTAAACTCGCCATGAGCAAGATATCCTAAAGTGTATCTAGCTTGTTCAAACTCATATGTGTCCCAAGCTAATTTTTCAAAGAAATCTCATAACTCATCTTGAGTTGTAGACAGTAATCCCAATAAACCTTCAGGACATATGGATTCTACATAACCTCTAGATTCAATATTCAAACCCATAGCAATGACCGCACAAATTTCTCATTTTTGAAAATTCTGATTCAATTGAGCACGATAATCGTTAAGTCTCGATAAATAACTCCAAAATGGTTCATGCTCAAATTGTGGAAAATTAAAACTGGCATTCTTGAAATGCTCCCTTTTTTTTCAATTGTAAGAATTTTCAATTTGTTAGGGTTTTTAAATGTCTCAGTTTTTTTTGTGTTTTTTTTAATAAGAAAACAAAAACAAATCAAAGACCCTAGGACAATAATTAGAAACTAACTAATAAAACAAAAAAAAGAAAGGCACTCAAATAATTAAGTGAACAAAATAAAATAAACTAACAAAAATAAAACTACGTGATCAAAATAAAAGAAAGACTCAAACATGAAATGCTAGGTTAATACAAAAAATAGAAAATAAACACAAATACAAAACAATAGCATTTTTTTTCTTATTTTTTTGTTGTTTCTACTACTTTTGTGTCTATTTTCTATGCAATATCCAAATTGCTAGTCCCCTTGTATTTTTTTAATAGAAAATAATAACTAAAATTAAAATTAAATAGACCAAAAAACCAAAATAGAAACTCTAATCGAAAATCAAAAAAAAAAAAAGAAATCTCAACTAGACTAAGACAACTAAAACTAAACTAATGCACACAAAATCGAATAATCAAAGATATGAAACAAAAACGAAATCAACGCAAACGACTCAATGCAACTTAATTTCACAACTCATCCCCGGCGACAGTGTCAAAAACTTGTTGTTGATTTCCGTAAGTACATAGTTTATCGCTGTAACAATTAGGGGTATCGTCCTTACAGAAGTGTTCGGAAATTAGTTTGCAAAATAGGCTAAATTACGATTCAACACAGACTAAACCTTTTGAAACTAGCACTAAACCCTTCTAAGAATCACACATAAAATAGAAAAAAATTGATAAATAATACATTGGTAAACAAGTGAAATTATCAAACCAAACATATACTTTCTGATCAACCAAACAAGAGAAATAATTTACTGCATGTATCATCAACTTCACGGTTCTTTACTCTAAGCTCCAACAACGGTGTTTAGTGAACGCCAACAGATACTCAAAAACCAGATCAAGAATCGACCCGCAGCGAGCAAGCAAAGGCAAAACAGGAGGAGTAAATTGAGAATCACTCGAGATTTTCACTAAATCGAAGTTAATTATACAAACTTTATGGTCTAGAATGAAATCTGAAATCGGAAAAACAAAATGAAAAGCGAAACAAAATCCAAAAAACTACGCTCAGTTTCACAAAACCTAGAACAAGATCTGAAATTGATGAGTGGAATGAAGAACAAAACCTAAGATTCGTAAGATAGACTACTGTTGTCCTAATCTGCTACTCTCTGTGATCTGTTTTTGGCCATAAAAACGCAGTCGTTTCACCCCCAAGACACCGTACCCATCCTCTTCGGTTGCCTCCATTCATCCTTGTAACCGTTGGATTTATAATAGTGATGATGATGGATAATGAAGGAAGACAGAGAAAATGAAACAATTGAGCTATAGGGAGAGGAAGATGGAAGGAATGGCTACTCTATTCTACCTCCTCTCTTTCGGGTTCTGGGTTGGAAGGGACGAAGAAGAAGAAGAAGCAAAGGGTTGAAGGGGGCTGAAGCTTACGTGCGTAGCGCATGCGTTTTCAAATGGGAGCAGGCTGAGAAGCGTCTGGGCCTGGAACTGAAAATTAAGCTCGGCCCAGCGTGAGAGAAAGAAAGGGAAAAAGAAGAGAAGGGGACGCCAGGCTGGTCTGTGAGTTGGGCCATGCCGAGCCAAGGAAAAGAAGGAGAGAGAGAGTGCTACGTGGGGGCGGGGGGCAACATGAGAAGATGGGCCGACGTTTTGGGGACCGCATTGGGCTCATGATTGGGCCTGATCTTCTTTTCTTGTTTCTTGTCCTGATCCAGTGCTTCTCTTTAGCACTATTTATTATTTTTCTCAAGTTTTTCCCATTCCTACAAAATGAACAAAAATACTATTAAAAATCCGATTAACCAATTTATTTCGAGCAATTATCAGATAATAAAGGATATAAAATATCATATTTTCAGGTTGAATAAAAGGTCACCTTCAGTTAAAACTATAGTTTTCTTAATTACTAAAGGAATGTGATATTGTATTATTTTTTTGATGATCATTTAGATCTTATATCTATTCCTCTCAAGAATTCATTCCTTACATATCATTCGTTATGCATCTCTTGTCCATTTGAAAATTAGTATCTGTATAAATGTCATTCTCCAGTTGCTGTGGTGTAGTGGTTATCACGTTCGGCTTAGACACTAAAGCTCCCCAGTTCGATCCTAGTGGCAACATTTTTATGTACATACTGTGTGCCATTTTTCACAAAAATTGAAACGCCAACTTTATTTCCATTCCCCTTTCCCTTTATTCATCCTCTCCACCTCTACGCTTAGCATCATAGATTGATAGGTTCACCTTGCCTCTCTAATTTATTTATTTCTTTTTTTCTAAAGTAGGCTGATTTCTTATCAAGAAAAAAAGCAAGCTACTCTATGCACAACTACTTAGGGTATTTTTCACATTCATGTGTATCTTGGCTCCCTACTGTTAACATCACTTTACATGTTTTGCATCCCTCTAATAAATAATTCTTGCTCCACGCCATCCCCTACCGATGTCATTATAAAATATAGTTGTAGTGGTAGTAGGTTTAGCAACACTATATATGGAATCCCATTATCCCAACTTCGATTTTATGGGATTTAATGAGTACGACTTTTCATAAATATACTTAGGAATAAAGTTTTTGAATTTTTGTACAATTTGTTCTTAAAGAAATGATGAATAAGTGTCTCAGACACAAGTAGTCTGCGTACATATAATGATAATGTAAGTTAGAAGTTCTCTCATTTTTCTATCGAAAAAGAAATTCCTTTGTTTACAATCTCCTTGTGATATACAATAGTTACTGTAAGGGACAAACACATTTTTTTATAAAATTACAAAATCAATAGGAAAAAAAATTACAAGTTTCTAACTTTGTACTGCTTGTTTGTTATAAAAGTAATTTTACTATCTTGCTTAGAAGTAAAATATCAAAATTTTTATAAGTTGTAATAGATCACCTATGTTAATGACGTCAATAAGAATTACGTAAATCTTTTATGCATATGTAGAGACCCGAATATACATATAATTTTCTTTTGAAGACAAGAAAACAAAAGATCAAGATAGAGAGAGCAAATGCACCATCCAAGATTTCTATTATTCTGATCGAACATCCTGGAACACTATAGGCATCTCTTGAATTTATAAAAAGTTCTTATTAACACTCATTCTTAAAACATGGTAGAAACTTGATTGAACATGTTGAAACTTACTTAGTTGTGATGAATGAGATTATATTATTAGAATGCCATGAAATGTACCCATGAAATTGTTTAAATGTGCACAAACATATGGCAATGACTTGTATATATGCAATGATTGTTGTTAAATTAACTTAAGAATGACAATTTTTATTTGATACGCACAATATACAAATAGTTTGCGAACATGTGTACAGTTTGAAATGACTTTACTATTAACACAATAATTTTCCGCATCGTTACATGGATTAGAATGTAATTAAACTATTATTATTCATCATTAATAGAACCTTATTTTACTTATAATATAAACCATTAATAATTATCATAATAGTAGAATTTGTATTATTTGAAGAAATATTATATTATCTAGTGATATAAATTTATCATTAATTTACTAAAATCACATAATTTTTTTAAGAACCTAATTGAAATCCATACACATTTTTATTTAAAATATTGTAATTTGATATACCAACAATATACAATCGGAAACATAACCACTTCACATTACATATTTAGGATTAATCAATTGTTACAATCTTAATCCAATTATTCATGAACAAATAGGTAATTTGTTTATAATCACAATATAATATATTCATTACTTTTTACAAGTACTAAATGGCGATGAATTATATTCAATTATACTGAATGTTACTAAATTATTCTAAGTGATTCTAAAATTGTATGAGTTAAAAATTATTGAATGTTGATGATAAATATTTATGATAAGTCCAAAGGAACATGTCATGATTCATTGTTGTAGTAGGAACTTGAACATATATATCACGTATCACACAACTCTTTTAATAGGACAACGATCCCAATTCTAATGAGCAGTTCATTGGTGTCTCTTTACAACTCTTCTACTCTCTCATTCCTATCATATACACAATGCATGTAATTTTCTATACCTAATCATACAAAGTGATCATATTGCACTATGGAGGAAGCGGGCCTAATTAAGTTTTCAATTTAAATAAACCATTGAATAAGAGCATTGTTAAAGTATGTTCGAAAAATCCTTAGACTATTTAAAGATGATGCATAAATGATTCTAGATTTTCATCCCTTCAATTATACCACGTAAAAAAACAATGATATGATTATTAAATTATGAATTAAAACCAATTAAAGAACTATGTTTTGCATACATTCACACTTGTTGAGATTAGTTTTTGTCGTTTTGTTTTTCAAATTTTAAGGAAAAAAAGAACAAAATGTTCAAATTTAAACTTTGAATTTTAATATATAGCAGTATCTATCAACCATATAATCACAAAATAAATAATGAAAGTTAACTACATTCCCTGCATTTTGTAAACTTTTGCAATAATGTTTTGCAATAATTTGGTTAACTTTATCTAATTATGGTATTTGGTGAAACAATTTTGGAAAGAAGTTAATTTCCTTTAAATTTAACTATCATAATTTAAAGAAGTAGTTAAGAGTCAACTTCTCACATCAAATTTTAAGAATGGTTAAATTATCATTAATGAATGTTTCCACAATTCTAATTTACCCACAACTTTTTAACATTAATTCCAATCAAAACAGTTTGTCTAATTTTGCCAAAATAGCTACAGCCCATCCATAGTATAGTTGTTGCCTTCCCAATTGTAGCCATCAATGCAACCATTGTTCGGTTGGGCGACATGTGTCATTGTATAGATAGATACTCCCTCCGTCACATATTGATTGTCGAGTTTTGAGAATATATATATCAAAGTAAGTTTTAAATGTAGTTTAGATTGTGGAAATGATTTTTCAAAGAATGAAAATAGAGAAAGGTTTTTAGAAAAGTATGGAACAATGAAAATGAATGTTTTTATAATGAGAGTAATGTTTTTATCAAAGTAAGCAAAGAGAGTAGTGTTTTTTTCTAATTACAATCTTATGCCACTAATAATTTTTAGATTCAGTGTACACACATAAACGGTAAACCTTACTCAAAAGAAACACATTACACGTAAAAGGAATTATTGCTAAGTTCATGCATCTTTCAACAAATGATCAAGGCTTTTTTTTATGCAACCCATATAGTTATAGGTTAAATTAATAAAGTTTGTAGAATTTTAAATCGTAATTGTGAAACATCCCTTTTTAACATTTAAATTTGAACATAATTGGTTCACGTATTTTCATAGTACCTTGTAGGATTTTTTATCTTTTCTTATGAGGCATTGATATCAAAATAAAATGCATGAACCCTATAATTAATTAAGTGTGATTTAGTGTATGATCCTATTATCATTTTTGTGTGTATATGTAGTCTAATGCAGTCTATTTTTTTTTTTTCCCAACAAATTACTCAAGGTTAAATGTATAGTATGTGAATTTTTTAAAACTATAAATATCTGTTTAGAATATATTAATTTGCAACTTATTTGACTAATTAAGCTCATCGATTCAACGGGCTTGAAGGGATTAATGATTGATTGTGCATCAACGAAAGAACAAAAATGGGACTAATAGACCCGGGGGAGGGGGAGACAAAATCAAGACTTCATTAATGTGGGGGCCAGGGGTGAGCAAGGTTTTTGGGTACTCTGAAACCTATTCGAAACAGGTCAAATAGCTCCGGGTACTAAAAAAGATGAAGAGATCCAATCAGTTCCTATTCTAGTTCTCAAAAAAATAATGGGAATCTAGAACAGTTTAGAGAAAGAAAAATGAATATTTTTTTGATTTTTTACTACCCTTTGTATTGTTTCTATATTCTTTTTCTATTTGATTTTTTTTCCTACAACAATTGGCTCTGCAATTAGCGAATTTAATGTAATATCTATTAATTTTCTACTACTAATTGAGTGACGAATGATTATTTTTCAAGCAGCTAATATAAAAAAATACAGACTTGATAAAATTAACTTTTCTTTGTAAAGCTTGAAGGTGAAAATAGGAAAAGATAAACATCCCTTATCTCCCAGCAAATAAATAAGAAACCTTAATTTATTAGATGCTAAATCAACATTAGCCGTGGCAAATGCCTTGGAATCGAAACCTTAACCTGAGGCTCTAGTTCCAGTTCCCAAAAGATAGGAAACGATTTGACCAATTTTGATCACAGTTCCCAATTTCTTAGGGGATACCCAGAACCAGTCACCCTTAAAGGAAGCTAATTAAATTCAGTTTTTACTAATGTAAATTGGATATAAGCGAACTTTAGCTTCTATTCCATCATCATCCGGACATTGTTTCTTATTCAAATTCATACTTTATAGTGAACACCCCATTTGCATTATATAGACTTCATTTCTCTCTTTTTTTTTTTTTTCTTATTTTTATTTTAACATATCTATGATAATAAAAATATCAAGGCTTATTCTTTCAATTATATTCCTAACCAAAAATGTCCTATCTTTTTTTTGTTTCTGTTTTCTGTATTTTTCCTTAAATGTTTCTCATGTATTTTATGTTTTATGTTCTATATTATATATTCTAAAATTTTTATGACTATATTATTAATATAAAGTATAAATATTTTAGGAAGAAAATATTTGTTTTCAAATTACAAATTTTTATATTTTATTCTATTATTCCCATTTAGTTAAAATTGGTATATATTTATTTTTATTAGCACCCTGATAATATATAATAACATAAAAATATATTAGAAATGAATAAATAGGATTGTGTGTTTGTGTATGTGAATGTTGAAATGATCACATAATAAAACAAGAAACATCATGGCCCCAAGAATTTTTAGTTCATTTGTACAACTTAAGGACCAAAAAAACCTTCATTCTGAAAAAGAAAAATTAAAAATATTCAAAATATGCCTAAGCTAGTGACATCATTAGAAATTTGTCCATTTACGAAGGAAAGATCCGTTGTAAAAAGTGATGTAAACCATCGTTGAAAACCTTCTACAATGGTCAGAACCTCCGTCGTCGACTGTTGTAAAAGGCCTCATCATAAAAAGTCATTTATGACCAAACTGTCGCAAAAGATACCATATGCTTTTACGAAGTTTTTTTTACCGTCGTAAAACATATGACTTTTAACGACAGTTTTTAAACTCCTCCATAAAAATACTAACATCTACAACCGTTTTCTCCACCTTAATTGCGATTAATACTGTAGACGCGCCTTACATTTTAGAGGAGATGTTCATATTTCACACTAACTAAATCCTTTGCCACCATTTTTGCCGTCATAAATGTTCTAGTTTTTATTTTGTTTAAAACGATTGAACTAGGTTCTTTATTGTTGGCAGCATAGTCTGATTCCCTAACAAAACTAAAATGCTTTTCATTAATAGCAAAACAAGAAACTAATTAATTTATAAATTATAATCATATAAGTCATCCCAAAGATGCTAATTAATATGCATGTGTCCATATCATAAGTCATACAAACAAATGCTAATACGTACATACACCCAAAATAGATCCTATCGTGACAAAAAAAACAAATTTGCCAAACCTCATAATCCCAGTTAAGGCCTCGCCCCCCCCCTCCTACTGTTGGAGTATGAAAGTTGGTATTGTCCCACATTAATAAAATACAAAGAATATGAAAGTAGGTGTTGTCCCACATTAATAAAATTGAAAGGTTTGAGCATATATATAAGCTTGTGAGTTACTCCACCTATTGCTAATTAGTTTTGGGAAAGAACCTCATTTGAGTTTGTATGTATGACTTTTTGTTAATTGCCCAATTGATATAAAAATTTAACATAGTATCAGAGCAGGTTGCTCGATCTTGATTTGTCACCTTCCCGTTTGATTGAAATTGTGTGCACGTGTTGGGCCTTGTTAGTAGCCCACACGTGATGGAGTGTGCTAGAATATGAAAGTGGGTATTGTCCCACATTGATAAAATACAAAGAATATGAAAGTTGATGTTATCCCACATTGATAAAATTGAAGAGCTTGAACATGTATATAAGCTTGTGAGTTACTCCACCTATTGCCAATTAGTTTTGGGTAGGAACCTCATTTGAGTTTGTATACATGACTCTTTGTTAATTGCCCAATTGATATAAAAATTTAACACCTACCAACAAAAAAAACACAGTAGAAGGCCTAGTCCCTTTGACGAAATACATCAACAGCCCATCAAGTACCTAACTCCATGTACTTTATAACAAGATTAAGAGAACCGACCCAGTAATCAAACCGGTCGACGGAGTGGATCGATAGTTCAATCGGTCGGACCGTTTGGACCGGTTGATCCGGTTTATCATCAAACCGGATTAGACCGGCACAACCCGGTGAACCTGGAAAAATTTTTTACATATATTTGTTATATATAATTTTTTTTTCAAATTTCCCTACATCATTCTATACAACACAATTGCATGACATAAACATCAAGTTGAGTATTTAAGGCTCAAGTTTTCCACACATTCAATACACAAATACAGTAACGAATAATCCACACATTCAATATAGCTTTGAAGGTTGAAGCAAGCATTCTGACTTCTGCCCCATGCCTCGTTCTGCCCAGCTTTGTTCTTCTTCGGCCCAGGCGCCCAGTCTCAGCAGCTTCGTTCTGCCAGCAACAGTCTCGAGAGTTGAGATCGAGAATGAGAGTTTGAGAGTTGAGAGCTTCAGAGTTGAGAGAATGAGAGATGAAAGTGAGAAAGTACAGAACGAGAAGGAGGGAGTCTTACCTTGAGTCTTGGAAGTGCACCGTCCAGCGACCACCGGCGACGACGGAGAGCAACTGCCGCTTGAGTGCCGACTGTCGACGCTCGCTTAAAGGAGTGGACTAGGAAATCTTTAGGGTTTCGAGTTTGGCTTGGCAAGAGAAAGGGTCGAGGCGTCGAGCTGCGAAATCTTCAGGGCCAAATAAAAAAAAACTTGATTTTTATAAAAATTGGGAAATGCCGGTCCAACCACGGGTGGGCCGATCTGACCGAGTCAGCCGGTCCAACTGGATTTGACCGGTTTTTCCCGGTTCGATGGCCCAAACAGTTTTAATTAATTTTCGACCCGGTGCTCCGACCGGTTCCCAATCCAACCGGTCGGACCGGCCGGTCCGGGCCGGTTTTCTCAACCATGCTTTGTAATATCCACATCTACACCTTATGCCTGCACAGAACAGAGACATTTAAGGCCTACTCTAGCTTGGGGGGGGGGGGAATCTTGGAATTAAACATACACACTGCCATACCAACAATAACCAAAATAATATATATATATATATATATATATATATATATATTTATTCGTATTCACCTCCTAATCTTTTTCCCTCATCCTATAAATTAGCAGCGTTTAAAGAGCATAATTAAATAAGATGTCGACATTCAAGGAGTATAATCAAACAAAATACTAGCTGAACAAAAAACAAGACAGTAGAACAAAATTGGTACATTTTAACAATTATAATAGAAGAATGGTTATCTAAAATACAATTGCTTGTTTTTTAAGTAGTTGCACTTGCTCCCTTGAGTAAAAATAATGGTATGGTGTTGAATGCTACCCCCTAAGGAGGGGAAAAAAGATCTACCCAATAGCTTCAGGATCAGGATGAACACTTGACAATACTAATTTTTTTTAAAAAACAGTTATAACAGAACAAAGTAGAACAAAATGAATCGCTCACCTTCAAATTACTCCCTCTCAGGAACCCTAAAGCCAATGCATGTTAAGTTCCTTAAAAAATAAAGGAATACATGGCAGTTCAAGCCAAATAGAAGCATTAGAGAAAAAGGGCGCATGTAAAGCGGCCAAGGCTCTAATATAGTAGCAAAGGAAAGCCAAAGGTCACAGGAGCACGACAAGCAGCAGTAACACTAATTTATGTGAGACCTTCCCATTGAAGATAAGTTGGTGCTATTTTAACAAACTCAAATTGCCTTTATATGCCATTATGGATATGGGATTCATTAATTTCTCATCATTTTACAGAATAACCACCAAAAGGTAAGTTTAATGGACTTAACTCACCTTCATCAAGCGGCCATGTCACAAATTCTACTAAATGCCCCCTACCTCCAGCTGTTCCAAACCTTTTCCCATTAGAGTGTTTCAGTGCGCGATGAGCCTCCAACTGGAACCAATAATAATAAGAAAGCACCTAAAATCAAATAAGAAGTCACCTCTCCCATTGTCGAATCCTGTTTTGCTGCAAGGTTTTTGAATCATGTACCATTGAAACACTGATCTACATGTGAATGAAGGATAAGTAGAAGTTCTGAAGAATTTTATCATCCTCGTGACTTAATACTCAATAGATACTAGCAAATGTCTATCAATATACTGGGATTACCATGACAGTTAACCAAAAATTCATGTCCATAATTTTCGGTGTCACCAGAGGCATAAAGGCTGATATAGGTAGAGTCTAAAATTATAGCTAACACCAGCATCTCCATATGAATCAGAGGTTAGATGCTGGTTCTTCCGTGATCTAGTGCAATTCACCAATCATGGCATTTCTAACCGCAAGAAATACCAAAGTTGACGTATACACAAGAAGCAAGTAAGGCCAAACAATGCAACCTTCATACTTACAAGGCATGCTTAACTGCAATGTTCTACAGGTCCGACAATATTAAACAACATATCGCCTGCTTATTGCATTTATCAATCAGCCACAAAGGGCACACTTCAACACTTGACACATGTGCGAGGAAAGCGATGAATAGGTCAGATTTCTGAAGTAAAATTACCATTTATTGGTTATTTGATAAGAATTTCTTTACAATATGCTCTTGACTTCTGTATTCCCAAAGCAACTCATGAAAAGGAGACTTTGAAAAACATAAATGTGTATCAATAGTGTTCAAATATGTGGTTAGTATAACCAAAACTCCGAGACCTTGAATCCACTGAATTACAACTATACTGAGACCTGTTGTAATCACCAAAGATCAAAAGAGTAAGTATAACATCTTTTAAAACAATCATACCTTTTAGGGGGGGTTAGAGAGCAACTCTTATGCTCCTAGGTAAGACAATGATTCTCCAGCAGCAAATGAAGATTAGGCTAGCCTCCTTTAATATGTATAGCATAATAGTATTTCAAAAAGAGAACAATTATAAAGCATTACTAACTTTAGACATCAATGACGAGTACAACTATCAACACAAAGCTATTGTTACCAATTCTTTCTTTCAAGAATATATAACAACGTAATTGCACATTCTACCACAACGATATAAAATGCCATGTGATAGTCTTTGGCTAGGTGTTCTTATACAACTGTTCAATAGATTACCAAGGGCAGATTAAAGAAACGCACAAGCAACAGAAATTCTGAGATGGAGAAGCTCACAGTCATGTCTCCATTAGGAATGACATCAAAGAGAGGTTGAAGCCTATATCAGTGGCGAACAATAGCTAAATGATAATAGACATAAGCATAGATTTGGCCCAAAATGCAACGAAGTGTTTCCTTCGAAACCCTATGGCAATTTTCGGGTCTACATCTGCAAAAACGGCCTGATGAAACCCTAGATTTGAAATTACATAAGCTTAAATTAACAAATATGACAAATGTATGCGTAGAGGACAAGTCTTATTGCAAAACTTTCAGATAACTACATTTGCAAACCCTAGCACAAAGCAGATAGAACCGAGGGGATGAGGCAACCTGTCAACAACGGAAAGACTACAAAAACCCACTGCCCTGCCTTCCCAAACCCATCTGAAAAACAAATTACAAAGAGAGATTCAATTTGAGTCTCAATGAGACATGGAAATCCCACGTTTTCCACTTTGTAAAAATATTGGATTTCAGAATTAAGTATAATTACTGAAATTAGATGGGTAGAACAAAAGAAAGAGATGAGTGGGTTATCGAAGATGCTAAGGACCAAAACTTGCTAACCAAATTCACTGAAAATTACCCATGGTGGCGGTGATGAAAACGATAGCGGTGATTCAAGCCCACCAACCAAGTCTCTTCTTTCTCTGTCTTTTCGCATCTGGGGGAAGCCTAGTCATAGCTTCCCTCGTAGCTAGCTGCCAGCCCACAGTAATGGCTGCCCTGAAGATCGTTGTTGCCTCTTGTTCGTTCGCTCTCGCTCTCTCTCTCTCTCTCTCTCCCTCTCCCTCGCTCTCTCGCTCGCTCGCTGGGTGCTCAGTGGGTAGAACGGCTGGGGTTTGGGAGGAATGGGATCAAAACACAAAATGAGGCTGGTCAAAATTAGAGCTAGGCAAATAATCAATAGTTCAGTACAGGAAAGGCCGGATAAAAATCCCGCCCCGCTTTTTGTGAAATGTTGAAAAGTTCTAGGGTAATTACGACGGCGCCATGTATTCAATAACGACGACTTGTTCCACCCGTTGTAAATGACCACATGTTTTATGAGGGAACTTATTGCCCGTTGTATTTGTTATGTTTTACGACCATTTTTTTGGCTCTGTTGTAAATGTTTGGTTGTAAATAAATGAATTTCTAGTAGTAATTATACCTATTTTCTATTTAGATTTCTAAATTGCTAATGATTAAAAAAAAGACATTAGTTTTTATGGAAGTTGATTCGTTGTTAGGTGACTTTTTTTTGTAAAAAAATGCTGCTAGTGTATGATCTTAGTTGTAACATTTGAGGATGAATTTGCAAATGCGGGGATAAAATTAGGACAATGGTAATTTCAATGATTGTTTAAAAAATATATTTTGGATGGTGTTATATATAGTGACAATTACTAGATATGTTTTAGCAAAAGCTTAAGCCAAACTACTAAATTTGAAATAAAACGATCAACTTAATTTTCGCACCTGAAAATATCAATCAAATACTTTAGTAACTTTAAAAAATAATAATAGAAGTTAATGTATAAATCAAACCATGTTGCAACTCACCCGTTACTCTAAGAACAATTTCGCCAAAATAAAGGCGTAAACTTCTTTTGGGTGGACGTTCCCTAGGATTGACACGGTTTTAACTGTTTGAGTGCACTTCCAAGTAGTTAACTTGCAGTATTGGAATCAATGCTGAAGATGTTTGTATCAATAAGTTTGTTATCAAGTACCTAGCAGTGTACGTGAAAGCTAAGGTTTCCTTTGACTCAGTTGTACGTGGGTTGAATGAGGGAGAGGAATAGAAGGGATACAAAGCTTTGTTTGGAGGTGCTTAATATTTGACGTGGCATATGAGAGCTGAAAAGTTAACTTACTCCAGGCCTTCCTTAACCTGCACACATATGGAGTAAGTAACCAAAATGTTCTCCAAGGCATAGGAAGTAAGGACAAGAGATTCATGTCCTTTTGTAAGCCAAGAAAGGGGGCCCAAAGATGACTAAAATTCATGCCAAAACAAGGTTTAGGGAACACAATGATAGGCTTGTTGCTTGCTTTTGTCATTTTACATTTAACATATTCAATATGACACAACTCCGCCACAATAAAAAATGACCCCAAACTTTAATATTTAACTAATCATCCCCACAGAGATCAAAGTTTGATCAGAAGATATAAACATGTTTGGACACAGAGAAATTAATGCATCGATGTCAATGTCTTGTGACTTGAATTGATGCATAGTGACACCACATTTTAAGACAAGCATCCTAACAAGTGGCAATAGTCTTGAACTTGATAGGAAGTTGTAAGTCTACCACATGGACACACATTAATTTTATATATTCTCATACTCTGTGGTCTGGTGCCTTATATTGGCTTTCTGTCACTCCTTGTATTTCAGAGGTGCTCTAGGAGGTCAACCTTTACCAATGCCCCGGCAAGAAGTGGCTACACTCCCTTAACATAGTCCAGTGATATCACTCCTTTTTTCTGTAGCTCCTTCACTACTTTCTGTCTCAATAATATATGCCTTCTCTTTTCATTGAAGACCTTATCTGTTGTGACTGAAATAGATCCCATAGTATCATAATGTAGTGCGATTGAAGGCGCTGACTTCCCCCATAATGGGACTTCTGCTAGCAGACTTTTTAGCCATTTAGCCTCACAACCTGGCAATTCAAGAGCAAAAAAATTAGATTCTATAGCAGACATAGCAGTACAAGACTGTTTAGCAAATTTCCAAGACATAGAACCTCCACCTACTGTAAACACATAAACACTAGTGGAATTATCACTACCAAAAATCAATGATTTTTTACTGTAAACTCAGTGTGCAATAGATAAATTTCAGTGGAAAAGGGCAATTTCCTAATGCTTTCCACTACATAAAACAGTAAGAAAAAGTGAGGTAGGAAAATGCAATTTTTCACTGTTTGCACATATAATGGTAAATTTTCCCACTCTTTTCCCAATACATAAACTAATTTATTCTATATTATTTCTTTGCACTCTCTTTTGTTTAATCATGCATGCATTGCTTGTATATCAAAATTAATAATAAAATAATGGGTCATCTGTTAACCACAGAGAGTTAATTGGCTTGTTATGCTACACGTCATAATGTTTAGTAACATATGAGAGAACGGAGAAGTTGCATTGTTATGTAACCAGCCATGAAGTCATATGGGGAATAAGATGTGTTTGTTAAGAAAGATAGTCACTAATCGGTGACAAGGCAGTGTTTGGCAGGAGAGAAAATTATTTTCCCGAAAAATCAATTTCTATGGAAAATGTTTTCATAAGGAAAATTGATTTACATGTCACAGTTTTCGTCGTTTGTTATAAAAAAAATTATTTTCCAAGAAAAAAAGATAAATATCAAATGAATTGTTTAAGTGGTAAAAAAATATCGACTAAATGATCATAACAGAGATAAATATTGACCAAATAAATCAATGTTGTACTTAAAATTCATATTTGAGCTTTTTAAAATATTTTCTATATAATATTCAAGTTTCAATCTAAACATTGAAATTGTTCTAGTGACAAAAAAATCAAATTGTTTAAGTGGCTAAAATATCGATTGAATTGCCGTGGTAGCTCAAACTTTGGATTTAAGCATATTTTAATCTTTTCTGTCTGATGATTAATTTCTGTCCAAATTATTGAAATTGTTTTATTAGTAAAAATATTGATTGAATTGTGTATGTTGTGAAAAATGTCGATTTAATTTTCATGGTGGAGAAAAAATTGTTGACCAAATAAAGGAATTTCAAGCTCAAAATATGAATTTGAGCCTATTTACTTTTCCTATCTGATGATCAAGTTTCGATCCAAATAGTTAAAATTGTTTTAGTGGCGAGTCAATTGAATTGTTTAAGCGGCATAAAATGTCGATTGAATTGTCGTGTACGAGATTAATGTTGACCAACTAAAACAAAGTGAGCTCAAAATATGGATTTGAGTTTATTTTAATATTTCCCATCGAGTAATCAAGTTTTGATCCAATCTGTTAAATTACGGTCTCGCACCTAAACTCAGGCTACCCATATCGTCAAAGAATTGAAGAGAGAAAATCAACTTCCTATCTTCCCAGAGTGGAAATTATTTTCCTCCTTGGGGGGGGAGGGGAAGCATTTTCCCTAGAAAATAGTTTTTCATCCTTTATCATGCCAAACAACGAAAAATTGAAAAATCATTCTATAAGAATTCTTAATATTAAGTGACCACATCGTAAGATCGATGTATATGTGATAAGTCGATAAATCAGTAGAGAATGAGATTGTTCATAACTAGAGTTGGAACACATGTCAAATTCAAATCAATTCACTTAATAATGTGGTCAACTCTGTGTTGCTCTTGAAATAGCTTAGGTTCACTTAAAGATTGAAAATAATGTGTTTACACACTAAACAGTTAATTCTATTGACTTCAGGTTAAAATTAGTTTAATCTGTGCCAAATGCGTGTTTAACTCAATAATTTCAACTCAGATTCGATCATATTTTTGCGTCAAATAAGTCTTTTCCAGCTTTATCCATAACCAAAGGTTGCTGAAACAATCAAACTAACCATAAAAAGTCACCAATTGGTGAAGCCAATAACATACCAAGTAATTAACTTATCATACCGTCCAATTTGATGGGACTATTAGTGGTCAAAGCAAACTATAAGCCCCATTCATAATATTTAAAAGAAATCGAGGCAAGAAAAAGGCCATAGGAGTTGAAAAAACAGTAAATTTCTAGTAGGGGGCATCAATATATATAGGGCTATCATTCATATTTCACTCTTATGCCATGTGAAAGATTTTAGGAGATAATCCCTTACTTATGCAGCGATGTAGAGCAACTCCCAAACTTGGGCCTACTTTTACTAGTAAGGGTTATGAAGGTTAAGGACTAGGTCCCCCTATGTCAATATTAACTTGAGGCCCTTAAGAAGATCCAAGTAGGTTTGGAAAGGTGGTTGGGCTATTAGTAGTCCTAAATAAGGAGTTGACCACTTAATCCTCCAAAAATCACCTCATTAGCACATTTTTAGTTTTTGGGCAGAATGATTTGCTTCGTTTCTAACTTAAATTTAACCAGGCAAATGAGCTCTAATTTCTAAAAATTAGACATGGATGGAAAGTTACAAATGTCTATTTTATTACAATTCTTGAATCACACTCAAACTCTAAGTATTGAGGAACTTATAGGCTAAATACGGAACGAGGGTCAGTCTAGGACTGAAAAATGCATGATTTTGATTGTACGCTTAATTGGAGAGGTTATAGCTGTAATTTTAGAGATTAATCAGCATGGGACGATTCTTCGCACACAAGGAAAGAGTCAACAAGTAGCGGCACCTCCATTGGAGGAGTGGAGCCTCCTCAAGGCTCTCTAGAAGATGGAAGATGAATCCTGAAAAATACAGCTCATAGTGATTATAATTATCTTAAGCAACTTTATTTATTTTCCTAGGCTATTTTGCAATCCTCTTATTGGTCCACTTGTTCTACTAATATACATATAATTCTGCCGCTCATTGGGTATTTATAGACCCAATTACCTCTATTAAAATTAGATTTGATAAATAATATGAGAGCTTAAAGCTTGGTTTTTCTTAAAATATCAAATTCTTTCTCTCTCTTAGAAGGGTGGTGATTCGAGTATTTCCTTTAGTCTAATCCTTGGTGCTAAGGCTTTAAAGGGTTAGAGGGTGAGTTGATTTATCTACTTGCTACCTATTTCAAGTGTTAAATCTATTCCATTAGAAGCTTTCTTTATTTGGAAATTCTCTCTCTCACTCTCTTGGTTCATCTTTGGAGAGATTGGTCTTCAACATCCACTGGGCTCATCTATATGCATTTCATACCTTTATCTGGACAAATGGAATTCACAATACATCATTTCGTATCAGTGGACAATGATCTTATCTCTTGGTGAGCATCTATTCCAACCATCCTTGTGTTGAAATTGCTTAAAGTTTCCCCCTTTCTATACTATTTTATCATTAGTTCTTCCTCTTTAAATCTCTTATCTACTCCACAAAGAACCTAATTATAGCCTAAACACAAGCCCCAACCTAAACACATCCCTAAAACTTCACAAAAATGCCAAAAACACGAAAGCAGAAATTTAGCACTGCCACCCCGTGTCACTTAGCATGCCCATGCCAAAATCCTACATTTTGAAAATTTGACCTAGAGATTTGACACGACCACCCCATACTGCCTGGCAAGACCGTACCCTCTTCCTACACTCTTAAATCTCGTTCCAGATATCTAGCACAACCCCTCATGCCGTCGGGCCTTTCACTATTTTCCTACCTGTGCTCCTTCAGCATGCCCATGGCTCTCCTGTTTTTTTTCCTTCTTGTTCCTTCTTCAACCTTTCTATCAACCATGACCAGTGAGGAAAATCCTTCTCACTCCTCGAACATTCCTCTTAAGCAAGACCATGAGATAGGTAGGGCCCTTGTGGAACTTCAAGAGCAAATGACTTAAGAAGTTGCACAAGTAGAGGAATCCACTCCACGAAACCCTTACTGACGAGGATGTTGGTTGTCCCATTGACATCGAATACTCTTCTTCCCATAAAGACTTTGATGATGAGAAAGGAAGACCAAGAAGACTAAGGCATCAAAGGCATGACCTTCGGGATCTCAAAGTTGAGGCACCGGAATGTGATAGCAATCTTAATGTAATGACCCAACATTTTCGAAGAATTACTTTTAGAAATATCTTTTTATGTGGAATTTTAAAAGTTGGGCGCGCTATGCCATGTAACCTGAGAGGTGACACAAGGCTCATACTATAAACAATAACATTGGTTGTAATAAGAAAATAGGCAACAAGGAACTGGTCAGTTTATTATGATTGGATAGTTTGAGAGAGCCATTACTTTAAGTCGTGCATTATATAAATAATTAACACTATAAATACTGAGCGTATATCTTTTACGTGTGATATCTCCTAACACTTGAATCCCTTTTTAGATGAACCTGAAAATACAAAATATAAAAACAGTAAGCCAAATGGGCCTAGTGCAAAATGATGTTATACAGTAACATAATTCAGTGCACAATTAAATTCATTTTATTTAACAAACTGAGTTGAAACATTTGCTCCTTTAATTATCTTATGGTGGCACCCAATATTATTGGACTAATGTTCGATCAGCAAAACAATTTAATAGTAAAAGACTGAATCTTTATTACAATTATTGGACATATATGCATATACTTAGGCTGATCGGGAAGTCCAAACTTCATTGATCAACGTACAATAGAGTAGTAAGAGGGTCCACCGTTATTGTGACAAAACAAATAAAAAACAATTATTTCATGTTACACTTCATTAGCCACATGGATTTAGTAAAATGATATAATTATAAGGGCATAACCATCATACTGTACCTTAACTTATGCGCTTGTTTTCACAAATTCAGCTAAAGCAATCTGTTCATGTCAAAAACGTATTATTTTTATGATACTTCCATACCCGATTTATGTTCATTATAATTGTTATTTTTATGTTTTTTATTTGATTTTTATTTTTTTTTGTAGGTATTGAATAAATGCGGCAAAAATGCGAGAAAAATGATAAAAATGCCGAAAATAAAGCAGTGGGCCAGATTACTCATACCCGACCCAATCCTTCAGCCCGTTTTCTTTTTAGCTCAAAGAAAAAAAAGGAAAATAAAATAAAACCTAAACTCTACCTAGCTGCCCCCCTCACGTGCCAGAGGTGTGACCTCCCTTCCCCCATTAATCTCCTCACATTTTCTCTCTCCTGATACCCGAAAGAAACCCCCCCAAAACCCAGAACAGCAAACCCGAAATCTTCTCCCCCATTTTCTCCTTCTTCTTCGGCCATCCCCATCTCCTCCGTGAATCTCTCCTTACTCATCCCTTTTCTCTCTCGGCCACAAAACAACCAGAGGCCCTCCATGTTTTTCGGTCCAGCTACCTCCATCGACACAGCAAAACCGTCGAATATGTTGCAGGATAAATGGATCTGAAGAGAAGGGATTAGGGGGATCAGTAGCAATTTGTATCTAGTTCTTCTCTTGTTCCCCTTGCCAATTCTCTATGTACATCTTCAGTTTTCACAAATTTTCTTTTGAGTATGAGGCTGTAATGTTATGGTTTTCAATTAATCAGACCGAAGTTCGAGTTCAGCTTCTTCTTCATTGTTAGTTCAAAAGCTTAGGAAGTCATTCTTGAAAGCTCTAAATGGATTAATAGCAATTCCTTTCTCTCAACCTTGTGCTGTTGTTGAGACTTTGGCATTGAATTGAATTAATCTGCAAGTATTTTTTATCCAAATTTTTATCGTTGTATACTCTGCTTTGTCCATTCTCATGCTCTGTTTTTTTTCGTGGCTCAGTGTTCTGCTTTGAAGCTTTGGCCTATTCCACCTAAGTGCTTTTTTTTTTGGTGTTGTTT
This sequence comes from Carnegiea gigantea, assembly GCA_029747015.1. Lineage (NCBI taxonomy): Eukaryota > Viridiplantae > Streptophyta > Magnoliopsida > Caryophyllales > Cactaceae > Carnegiea > Carnegiea gigantea. Next base: position 97,153 of record JAKOGI010001466.1, read on the forward strand.
CTTTTACATTTATTTCCTTCTGGTGTAGTGTCCTTCACAGGCCTCATTCCCCTCTATTTGCTTTTCTCAATTTGCCCTGCTTTTGGCTGACAACTTCTTGCTTTGGTCAATGCTCCTTGGTTCGTGCAGTCTTTCTTCTCATTTTTGGTGTATGCTTTTGCAGTAATGTTTGATGGTCCTGGACTTTTCGACTTCACTTTTGCCAGCCAACTCATTGGATTGCCAATACTATTTTTTTTTTAACTGATTCTTTAGCCCTCTCATAGCGATTTGCTTTATTAGAGGTAGACTTGGATCAATAGTTATATTTAATTTGTTTTATCCTAGTTTATTATTATTATTATTATTATTTTTTATTCTATTCTTATATACAAAGGTGTGTGCTTCTAGGTAGTAGGTTCAATTTATCTTATATGTTTTGTTTGTTTCATTTCTATTAGCTTAATTAGTGTAGGTTTAATATTGGGTTATTATTTTCTTGGGTCTTATTTAGTTGATTAATTATTATTAGTTTAGCTAACTAAGTGGTTAACTTTGGTGTTGTCATCTTCGTGGGACGACTCGTATTCGCCGGACTATACTACAAATTAGATATCGTGCGCTTGCGGCTTCTTTTCATATTAACAAGCTTTTTAGCGCTGTTGCCGGGGATGATACGTATTCAATCAACCACTTTTTAGTACTTTGCTATTTTTGTCGATATTTTTGTCTTTTATTAGTTTCTGTGTTTTATTTTATTTATTATTAGCTTTTAAATTTTTATTTATTCTCTTTATTTGAGTAGTTTTTATTTAGATCATTTTTATTTATTTTATTTATTGTCAAAAAAAAGACCAAAAATACGATTGTGGGACTTGCATGATTGTTTGGGTTAAGGAGCCTAAAAGAAGAAGACTGATTAGGATCGAACCTGAACCTGAACCTGAACTTAAAAAAATGGCTAGACAAGAAAGAACTAAAAAGGCCTTGAATGAGATATTTGCCCCTCGGCGTTCAACCTTACCTTCATGCGTTAATCTACCTGCCTTAGGCACTAATGTGAACCTGAAACTGGAATCACATTATATTAAGATGCTTCCTAAATTTACTAGACTTGAAGATGCTTATTTATTTTTAAGTAAATTTGAAGAAGTATGCAATATGAGACATTTTCATAATGTGAATACTGATGTGGTTAAACTGAGATTTGTTCCTTTTGCTTTAAAAGATAATGCCAAGAGATGGATGTACAGTTTGCCTGCTAACTCTATTTCGAATGGGAATGATTTCGTCAAAGTTTTCTTGTGAAAATATTTTCCTAATGGCAAAACCGCTAAAGAATAAAATATATCAGTATATTTGTGTGTGTGTGTGTGTGTGTGTGTGTGTGTGTCGATATAAATATATGTGCATACACACACACACGCACACACATATATATTTGTGTATATATATCTGTGTGTGTATATATATATTTTTTTGCAACAAAGAGTGTGAAATATATTACCAACCATCAAAAGAATACAAGGTCAAACTTTACAAGTGAAAAATTATTTCAAGATCCTATCAATGTAGATGCCTAGCTTCTTTGTATAGGTATGCAAATAGAGAATTCTCTGTATGATTTGGTTCTTTATCTCAGTAAGTGTAATATGCATTATGCTGCGGTTATTCTTGAACAAAGTTGCATTTCGGGCTGCCCAGATGTTGTAGACTCCAGCGGAAAAAATAGCATAGCTTATCAACTTTGAGCACTTGTCTCTTTTTGACTTTAGCAGAACCATAATAGTCTCCTCTATAGTAGAATGAAAGGGGGGAAGTGGCCACCAATCCCTTACTCTCTCCCATAATGTCTGCGCGAATGGACATTCAAGGAACAGGTGTTGATCATCCTCATCTTTTGTATTACACAAGGCACAATTGAGATTCTCTTGAGGTAGAAATTTGAGCAATCTGATTTTGGTGGGCAACCGGTGATGGATGAAAAGCCACATGATGAACGAATGTCTTGGGATAGATAAACGAGCCCAGACCAGCCTATCCCAGCACACTTTCTCAGCATTGTGAAGTTGCCAGTCATAACCCCCCTAGCTGTGTAGACCTTTCCTGCTTGCCAGCTCCATGGGTTCTCTGGGTCGCAGCCTGCTTTGAAGCCTCTTTCACTCTGCATAATTTTTTTTTAATACCAACTACAGTCCTAGGGAGGTTTATACTCCCACCAATTTTGCCCACGTATGTATCTGCCATGAACCCAGCTAACCCAGAGAATATCCTTTTTGTTTGCCACAGCCCAAACCAACTTGGCAATGGTGGCCTTGTTCCATGCTGCAAAATCTTTTATGCCCAGTCCACCTTTACTTTTGGTAAACAGGATAGATGCCAAGAAATATGCGGAGGTCTTTTGAAATCCTCTGTCCCACTCCAAAGAAAATTTCGGCATATCTGTGTTATCCTGTCTGTAACCTCCTTTGGCAGTAAAAAAATAGATGCCCAATAATTAAACATGCCAAAAATTACCGAGTTAATGAGTACCAATCTTCCCAGATAAGAAATACTTCGCGTTGACCAATTGTGGACCCTTGCGGTGATTTTGGTAACCAACTGAGCACATTCCAGTTTCGATAGCTTACTGGCCACTATGGGCACTCCTAAGTATTGCAAAGGAAAGGAGCTTTCTGACAGCTCGACAGATTGTAAACATTGCTGTTGCAGCTCAAGGTTGGTACCTCCAAAGACCATTTGCGATTTGTTCAAATTCGATGTCAGTCCAACACACTTTTGGAAGTCATTGAGGGCTGCCCTCAGCAGTTGCAACGTGGAAGGGTCAGCTTTACTGAATAATATAAGATCATCCGCAAAGATCAAATGGGTCAGGTTGGCACGTTTGCAGTTAGGATGGTACTTGAAACCCGTGCTCTGGCTGGCTTTCTTTAGCAATCTGGATAGGTATTCCATAGTAATGTCAAAGAGGAGGGGGGATAATGGGTCACCTTGCTTAAGCCCCCTACCTCCCTTGAAACCTTCGTAATCTTGCCCGTTGATATGGATCCTAAAATTGACCGATGTAATGCACTTCATTACCCAATTAGTGAAAGAAGGGAGAAAATGAAGTCCTGCAAGCATGTCTTCGATAAACCCCCAATGGACTGAGTCGAACGCTTTCTGTATGTCAATTTTCAATAGGCATCGGGGGGAAATGTTGAGGCGCTGGTATCCTCGTGCTATATCCTTGCAGATTAGCACGTTGTATACTAATTCACTCCCCTGGACAAACACAACTTGACTGGGATCAGTGATACTCAGGAGCACAGTTTTAAGTCGATTACTTAACATTTTGGTAATGCATTTGTATAGAACATTGCAACATGAGATAGGGCGAAGGTTCTTAGGCTCTTGAGGATGATATACTTTTGGCAGGACTATAAGCTTCGTGGCTCCTACATAGCTGGGGAGATGGCCAGTTCTGAAAAAGTCCAGCACCGCAGAACAAACCATTTCTCCAATCTGTGCCCAGGCCTATTTGAAAAAGCCGCTGCTAAAACCATCTGGCCCGGGTGATTTTGTATTGGGGATTGAGAACAAAGCTTGTTTAACATCCTTCTCGGTAAAGGGTCTGCAAAGATCAACTTGTTGCTCCCTTGATAGCAAAGGCCCAAGGTTTAGAATTTCCCTACTTAATGGGGACCTAGAGTGGGGTTGGGGTCCAAGCAATTTTCTGTAGAAAGATACCATTACATTTCCAACTTCCTCGAACCCCTCTCTCAATGTTCCTGACTCATCTTTGATAGGGTAAATATAAGATGACAGTTTGCGTTGTTTAGTCTTAGCAAAGAACAGTTTGGAGCTTGAGTCCCCATATTTGATCCATTCTTGCTTACATTGTTGCTGCAGTAGGGTGATGCTAGAAGATAAAATGTTATTATAATGTTCCCTGGCTTCTTTCTTCTCACAGAGCATGTCCTTGTGATGAGGATGAGAGAGGAGTTCCAGTTGAATGTGAGTAAGCCTTTTGCGAGCTAGCTCTTGCTGCTCTTTTAGGTCATGAAAAGAACTTCTGTGCAGATGCTGGAGGGCAACCCTGACATCGTCTAGAAAGTGCTTAAGTTTCTTCCATTTGAGGGAGCCTCCTGGGCTGGGCAGAGAAGCTGAAATCGATGAAAGGAAATATGGATGTTTTGCCCACATGTCGCAATATTGGAACCTTGGCTTGGGTTTAGGCGATGGGAGGAATTGGACCACCAGGGGGGTATGGTCAGAAAGGCTGTTGGCCTTATACCGCACTTGTGTGAAGTTGAAATGGATTGACCACATCTCATTTATGAGGGCACGGTCAATTCTGCTCATTATCGTCTTATTTGTCCATGAGTAGTAAGGCCCGATGCTTCTCATTTCATGCATTTCACAAGAGTCCATAAACTCATTCATGTCTTTGATGTCCTGGAGGAGTACATCACCTCCCCCTATGCGATCCTCTTTGTATAAGATAGAATTAAAATCTCCTATTATGCACCATGGTTCTTGAATGGGTTGAGATGAGGACAAATTAGACCACATCTGTTTCCGCTGTTGCAATTGATTCAGCCCATACACAAAGGTAATGTAGAACTTCACTTTTAAACTCATATGCATAGCGTGGCAGTGTATAAATTGCTCAGTCATATAGATCAACTTTATATGATAGATTGATGGCTTCCATGCCACCCATATTCTTCCCCTGGGGTTTAGGGAGAAGTTATGCACCCATCGCCAACCTGGGAAAGCCCGTGATGCCACCGTATCCACATTGTGTTCCTTAACCTTAGTTTCAAAAAGTCCTAGAAGTCCCACTTTATTCAACTGCAGGAAGATGTAAACATCGACCTGCTTATTCGGCCAGTTTAGGCCTCTTATATTCCATGCAACAACATTATCCATAGGGGGTTGAGGGGGGGAAATGATTGGTAGTTGTGTCTGGTTCATCCTCATCAACTGCCAAGGATTGAAATTGATTTCTGGTACATGCTGGAAAAGATTGTGTCCTTGCAGTTGCTGGCTCCCCTCTCGCATTCACTGTTTGATCAGTTGCATTCTGAAAGTCAGTGGTGTGAGCAACCTCTGGGGTAGGCATTGGAACCGTTTCGGGCTCCTTTTGCTTGACTCTCTATTCCTTCCTAGGCTTTGATTTCTTTTTACAGACATCCTCCTTGTGGCCATACATTCCACAATATAGACATTTAACCGAAAGCCATTCATAGTGTATAGGCTGTCTTATAAGGACATCAAACTCATTGAAGAATTCAATGAATTCAGGGAAAGACCCCTCCAGCTTCATTTCCACTAACACACGAGCATACCTGATCATTGTTTTATTCTTTGTGAATTGATCAGTTTTAAGAGGTATTCCAAGCGTACTGCATAATTTGCTCAGACTATTCATTCCTTAGTATTTCAGGTCCAATTCAGGTAATCTAATCCATATGGGCAGGGATTCCAAAGATTCTGTGCATAAATCCATATTTGGGTTCCACCCTGTTGATTATACTTAGTTTTGATGATAACAAATCCAAGAGTAACATATTTGTCTAAGTAATGTTGTTCCAAACAAGCTCTCCAAACAGGGCCTAATACACCGTTGTTCCTACACCGCTGTTTGTGATATTTTATTAACCTGGTGGCTAAATGTTGAGAACAAGTCTTAGGAACAGGTTCCGAGCTTCAGTGACACAAGATCAGCAAACAACACATATGGTTTAAGTCTTGAGGAACATTCAGCTACACAAGATCACCCAAGGAATCAAGGTGACCAAGGTGTTTTGGAGCAGCATATTCACTCTTGACAAGACAACTAATTCTTACAAGGAGTCTTGGTTAATTTAGTTTTTATCTTTTAGACTCTTGTTAATATGCCAATCTTGAAAGTATCATTTTTAGCACTTCTTGAAAACGGTTTTCGAAAAGTTGCTTTGGGACACCATTTCCAAACAACCCTGCAAACAGGGTGCCTAGGGTGTTCTCAAAAACTACAGCAGCTACATCAGTCTTATCTGGAAATTTGCTTCGGTTGGCTGCCAGATCTAAAAAGATTTGTTTAAATTGCAAAACCGTTTTTGCTAAAGATTTCTCTTGAAAGATTCTTATCCCTTATTTTTAGGTCTTGATTGAATTTGGGATAAATCAAGATTTTATTCTTTTCAAGCTAGATTACTCGGCCAAGATATTTTAAGAAAATCTTCTCTCCTCTCTTAGCCGTTGGAAATCTTTGGTGAATCTTCTAAGCGACTAAAAATAGAGGATTTTCCCTATCTTTTGAAAAGAATAGCCGTTGGGTTGTGCGTTTAAATATTAAAATTTTCTCTCCCATTTGACAATCCGGTTTTTACAAAGAAGTAAGAGATTTTAGAGCTGAATTTCAAAAAGAAAAACTGTGAGAAGATTGTGCTTAACTGAGCTTTCAATTTCTTGGCATAATAGGACTTCATTGTGCCTTACATCTGCTTAAGTCAGAAGCACCCCAGTAAGGTGTTTTATATCCCTGTTCTCAGAACAGAAAATGAGTGAGTGTGTCCTCAGTCGTGTCGACTTTGGACGTGTCCTATCTAGTGAGATTGGACGTGGTGTAACCTGTCTTAGGGAAGAAGGTTACGTGGGTTACAAGTTGTAACAAGGAGTGTTGCTTTTATAACGTTTTCAGCCCGTTAGTGAAGTGGTTAAATCCTATACGAGGTAGGTCGTGGTTTTCAACACCTCAGTTAGGCTAGAGGTGTTTTCCACGTAAAAATTGTGTGTGCTTTATTTTCGCATCTATTACTTTGAATTTCGCTACTGAATCAATTGAGAACAACCGCTACAAACAAGGCGTAAGGTTGTTTGTGATTTACAAACAATCTCTGCAATCAAGTGCTACGGTTGTTTGTCAGTTATTAGGCGAAAATCAACCACCACAATTCACCCCCCTCTTGTGGTTGTGTGCTCTTGGAATTCAACAAGTGGTATCAGAGCAGGTTCTCTTAAAAGGGCCAACTCCTTGAGAGATTCTGAAGATGAGTACACCACAAGGAATCCTTGAAGGGCAATCCATTACTCGTCCACCCTATTTCAACGGCCAACATTATAGTTGGTGGAAGAATAGGATAGAGAACTATATTCAGGTAGAAGATTATGAATTATGGATGCTCATCAAGAACGGGCCCCTTGTTCCCACCAAGGTGCTTGAAGATGGTAAGAAGGTTCCCAAGGAACCCATAGAGTTTGATGGTGAAGACTATAAGAAAATGGAAAAGAATGCCAAGGCCAAGAAGCTATTATATTTTGGCCTAGGTTCAGATGAATATACACGTATCTCGGAGTGTGAGTCAGCTCAGGAGATATGGAATGCCCTCCAAGTAGCTCATAAAGGAACAAGTCAAGTTAAACAATCATGTATTGAGCTACTTATGAGGCAATATGAGTTGTTTGATAAGGGTGATCGTGAGAACCTGATGGATATGTACACACGCTTCACCCACATAACAAACGAGCTAAAATCCCTGGGAAAATCCTTCACCACAGAAGAGCTGGTGAGGAAGATTCTAAGGATTTTGCCTCGGTCTTGGGAAGCGAAGGTGACAGCCATCCAAGAAGCTAAAGACATGAACAAGATCACCCTCGACGAGTTGATTGGCAATCTTCAAACCTATGAACTCAGAAAGAACTCACAACAAAAAGAGGAGCAGAAGAAGGATCGTGGGCTTGCCTTGAAAGCACAAGAGGATGATGACTCTGACCTTGAGGATGAAGAGATGGCCTTAATGATAAGAAAGTTCAAGAAATTCTTCAAAAAGGTCAAAGAAAACAGCAAAAGAAAAGACTTCAGTAAGTCCAGAAACACCCCCGAGAACAGTTCACAGGGTGTTTCAAGTGTGGCAAACCAGATCACATTGTGAAGAACTGTCCACTACTTCGAGAAGAGCAAGAGCAAGAACACCCCAGGAAACAAGGTAGAAAACAAGCTGCAAGCAGTTCTGGGAGACGATTCTCGAAGGCTATGCTTGCTGCCTGGGGAGATTCCTCTGAGGATGAAGGTGAGTCTGAAACTGATGAAGGTGCTGTAGCTCTCATGGCACAAAGTGACACGGATTCAGATGATGAATCAACAAACAGTCTTACTGATCTCAAGAACAAGGTACGTGGTCTCAATAAAGCAACTCTCGAAGAACTTTTGTATACCTTGATGGATACTTGTGCTGAATTGAAACGAGATGTCCGAGACCTAGAACTAGAAAATGAGATCCTTAAAAATAAAAAACTGGGCTTACATGAAAATATTAATACGTGCAAAGAAAACCTCTTTATAAAAGAAGGAGATTATTCTCGAATGGAGGAAAAACTCTTTGAGGTGGAAGGAATGGTTGAGTCCTTGCTCAGGGAGAACAAGGGTTTGCATGCTAATATAGAAAAACTGGAAACCGAGCTTATTACAACCAAGTGCTGGAACAAGTCCTCACAAGCCCTTGATTGGTTAAACACTCACCACAGTCGAAACAAAAAGGGACTTGATATAAGCCTAAACGAACAGTTTACCCAATTCATAGAAAGTATGTGGGATTACCTGAAAACATTGTTTGCTTTCATTGTGGTAAAACTGGTCACTATCGATATTCATGTCCTCTGAGAAGGTATGTCATTGAAAAAAATGAAAGGTATGTGAAACAAATCTGGATTAGAAAAGATGAGCTTTACTTGTCTAAAAGAATGGGACCCAAGTGGATCTGGGTTCCCAAAACTAACCTGTGATTTGTTTTGCAGGCTGAAGTGAGAGAGAACAACCCCACAAACAACCCAGCAAACAGGGTAAGAAACACCCTGTCAAACAGATCAGAAAACAACCTTGAAAACAGGCAGCTGTGGTATGTTGATAGTGGGTGTTCGCGGCATATAACTGGAGAAAAATCAAACTTTCTCTCACTTACAGCTTCAACCGGTGTGAGCGTGGCTTTTAGCAATGGCAAGTCTGGGACAATTATCGGTGTAGGTAGCATTAGTAAAACTCTCTCCCACTCAATTGATAATGTGCACTTAGTTGATGGTTTAAAGCATAATTTACTAAGTGTGTCCCAACTGTGTGACAAGAACAACCTAGTGGTGTTCTCACGAACACATTGCTTGGTTGTCAATGTCAACACAGGAGATGTCGTATTAAGGGGGAAGCGACACAAAAATGTTTACAAAGTATGTATTTCCACTCTTCCCCAAAACAACCTGACTTGTTCGAGTGCTGTGAATGATGACATAATGCTCTGGCACAAGAGACTAGGTCATGCAAGCCTTACTCTTTTAAATAAACTTGTTTCAAAAGGCCTGGTTATTGGACTACCTTCTATCAAATTTAATGATGACAAGGTATGTGAAGCTTGTGCAAAAGGCAAACAAGTCAGATCTTCTTTTAAATCGAAAAAATATGTAAGCACTACCCGACCTCTAGAATTATTACACATTGATTTGTGTGGTCCCATGAGGATAACTAGTAGAGGTGGGAAAAAGTATGTGCTTGTTGTAGTGGATGATTACTCTCGATTTACTTGGACCTTGTTTTTGGCATCCAAAGATGAAACCTTTGAGAATTTTATTGCCTTTCTCAAAAAGGTTGAAAAGAGAGTAGGACACTCTTTAATTAGCTTGAGATCTGATCATGGAACTGAGTTTGAAAATGCAAGTTTTATCAACTATTGTAATGAACATGGTGTTGATCATAACTTCTCAGCTCCAAGAACACCCCAACAAAATGGGGTGGTTGAGCGCAAAAATCGCACCCTGGAAGACATGACCAGAACAATGCTTATTGCTAGTGGTCTTCCTAGGTATTTCTGAGCAGAAGCATTGAACACCTCATGTTACATTATAAATAGATGCATGATCAGACCCATTTTGAACAAAACTCCTTATGAACTTTTCAAGGGCAGAAAACCCAATATTACGCACCTAAGAACATTTGGTTGTAGGTGTTTTGTGCATAATAATGGGAAGGATGCCTTAGGAAAGTTTGACCCTAGGAGTGATGAGGCAATATTTCTTGGCTATTCTTCTCACAGCAAGGCATACAAAGTCTTTAACAAAAGGACCTTGTGTGTTGAGGAAAGTGTGCATGTGCTTTTTAATGAATCTAACTTGTTGAGTGAGAATGATGCACAGGAAGATGAACTTGAATTAGGTCTTGTTCGAAAAGAAGTGTTGCTCTAAGATAAGCGAGGTAAGAACACCATAGAGAAAACAACTCCTGAAGGTGTTCCTCAGAACAGCAGGCAAGGTGAACACCAAACAGGGGGAAACACCGTTGAACCCTGTTCGGGATCATGTTCTTCAGGAACAGGCTTACAAACAGGTGCAGAAACAGGCTCAGGAGATGACCGTAAGCTTGATATTACGACTAGAGTAGAGCATGCGTCTGTGGATCCTCTTACTCCACGACCATGGAAGTACCATAGTTCGCACCCCCTTGATCAAATTCTATCTGATATTAACAGTGGAGTGCAAACTAGGTCTAAGCTTAAGAATTTCTATGCTTTCTATGCTTTTCTCTCTAATATTGAGCCAAAGAGTGTGAATGAAGCTCTTGCAGATTCAGATTCGGTCACGGCAATGCAAGAAGAGCTCCATCAATTTGAAAGAAACAAAGTATGGCACCTTGTACCTAAACCTGCAGAGAGAACAATCATTGGAACCAAGTGGATGTTCCGAAACAAACTGGATGAGTCAGGAACAGTCACTAGGAACAAGGAACGGCTGGTTGTTCAAGGGTATAATCAAGAAGAAGGGATCGATTATGAAGAAACCTTTGCACCAGTTGCTAGAATTGAGGCTATTCGAATCTTAATAGCCTTTGCAGCTCATATGGAAATCAAGCTATATCAACTGGATGTTAAAAGTGCATTCCTAAACGGATACCTTAAAGAAGAGGTGTATGTCAAACAACCCCCTGGTTTTGAAAATAGTGAATTTCCAAACCATGTTTTTCAACTTGACAAAGCTCTTTATGGTCTAAAACAAGCTCCTAGAGCTTGGTATGAACGATTGTCAAGTTTTTTATTTGAAAATGATTTTAGAAGAGGCAAGGTAGATAATACCTTGTTTCTAAAATCTAAGGGGGAACATTTATTGATTGTCCAAATATATGTTGATGACATTATATTTGGTGCAACTCATCATGATTTATTCAATGAATTTTCAAATATGATGAGGAGTGAGTTTGAGATGAGCATGATGGGTGAGCTTAACTTTTTCTTAGGCTTACAAATTAAGCAAACTCCAAACGGCACCATGATCCATCAACAAAAGTATATCAAGGAGCTACTTAAGCGTTTTGGGATGGAGTTGGTCAAACCCGTAGACACTCCTATTTCTCCTTCAACCAGGTTGGTTATGGATGATGGGAGTCCCTCAGTTGAGAAGAAACTCTATAGGGGCATGATTGGGTCACTCCTATACCTAACCGCTAGTAGACCAGATATTGTTTTCAGTGTTGGTTTATGTGCCCCTTTTCAATCTAATCCTAAGAAAACTCATCTTAAGGCTGTGAAACGGATACTAAGATATTTGAAACATACACCCAATTTAGCCTTATGGTATCCTAGAGGTTGCAATTTTGATCTTGTTGGATATGCTGATGTTGACTATGCTGGATTCCTAGTTGATAGAAAGAGTACCTCAGGTATTGCTCACTTTCTTGGACCTTGTTTGGTATTTTGGGCTACCAAGAAGCAACATTCTGTTGCCATGTCCACAGCAGAAGCTGAATATGTTGCAGCAGCTTCATGTTGTGCTCAACTGTTGTGGATAAGGCAACAACTTAAGAACTTTTGTGTTGACACTGGATGCATTCCTATTTTTTGTGATAACACAAGTGCAATTAACATTGCCAAAAATCCATGTCAACATAAAAAAACAAAGCATATTGACATTCGACATCATTTCTTGAGAGATAATGTTGAAAAGGGTTTAATCTCTATGAATTTTTGCACAACGGAAAATCAAATTGTTGATATATTCACTAAGGCACTAGCTAGAGATCAATTTGAGAGAAATAGACTTGAACTAGGGTTGGTGAGAACACCCTGAGATACCTGTTTCCAGAACATAAACTGGGTTTGGTAAGATCAACCTTTACACCCTGTTTGTAAATCTTATTAACAACGGATGTGATTGCATACACTCGAATTGCGTGCATTTTGTCTCTACTTATCCACTTAGTGCAGCATAAGGGGATGTACTGGAACCGCCTTAATACCATTAAGTCCAATCAAGATCAGGCGGCAAAGAACAGGCATAACGAAGAGAACAGGTACGCCCCTTGGTTGCTCGATGTGTTTTCTTTCCTTCCCAAGGCACAAGCTTTTAATGCTCATACCCGTCGCAAACCGAGAAATCTTCTAAAGATTTTGGGTGCTCTCTCTCTCTCTCTCTCTTTATATGCCCTGTTCTCAGTTCTGCCGTTCATCTCGCACACAAGCAAAACCTTAAACCCTAATCTCTCTCTTCTAGCAACAATGGCTTCCAACAACTCCTCTCAATCAAAAGCCCTCGTTCTTGCATCCTCAATCCCTGCTCCCCCTCGCCCAATCCTGTACAAGCCCTTCAAATTCCTGAAAAACTTGTCCCTACAATCAGTGGGAATGGGGATGGATGATATTCCCTTCGAGTGTGGAAGGGAATTGGTGTTCGTTGTAGGGACAATTGCTTGTCCCATTAAAGTCGAGTCAGAGGGTACACTATCGGGGTCTCAAGACCAACTCTTGGAAACCCTTGAAGGGTTTAATTTTGAGCCCTGTTCTTCTGGGTTGTTTCCTGACACAGCGACAGAAACAGGGGCTGCCTCTGTCGAAGGTGTGTATGTGGAGGATCTGACTGTCGACTTCTAAGGGAAGTCGAATGAGACATCAGAGGAGAGTTTAGAGCATGATTCTCTCCCTAAGGCTGAAACCCCCACTCCGGTCGCTCAAACTAGAGAGAAAAGGAAAAGGGTGAAAATAGTGGCCAGGCGTAGCAGAACTCCAAGAACAAGGCCACAACCAAGGTCTTAGCCCTCTCAAACTCCCTCTTCTCCACAATCCTCCAAGCCTTCTCGCAAATCTGCGAGAATAGCTTTTCAATCCTCTCACCGTATCTCCAAACCCTCTGCTCCTGTCATCGAGGAGATTTCCTCCTCTTCTACCTAAGGGTTCTCGAGTTCTGACTTTGAGAACACCACCTTCAAACAGGGGACACCGGTGTTCTTCGAGTCCTCTGAAGAACAAGCCCCTCCAAAATCAACCACTAAACCTGCTGTGAAGCCCTCTCCTGCAAAAACCCCCCTCAAGCGAAAGCCCAGAACAGCCCCCCTACCAGAAGCTACCACCTCTGTTCCTGCCCCCAAACGCCCAAAGTAGTTCACTCCCTCTCCTATGTCTGACAAACATGCGCAGTTGCTTAAGCGCAATATCATCAGGGGGAAGGTAGTGAATGTAAGCTTTTTCGAGGAACAGGATCTGGGGGTGTTCCTGACCAAGTTGCGCGCTCAAGGCTGGCTCGACTTGTTTGCAAATACCCAGCTGGGGTGTTCTATGCCTGAGTTGGCTGAGTTTTACGCCAACTGCAGTGTCACCGAAGGGTTGGTGACTAGTTTTGTGAATGGGCAACGCATTAAAGTTGATGCGCCCACACTTGGGAAAATTTTGGGAGTACCCTCCCAAGGCTTTGACGTGTATGTGAGGGAAGACAAAACAGCCCTAGAAACAGCCAGGCTCCTAGAGGTGTCCCAATGCCTCAGTCAAAAACAGGGCCTGAGAACAACCCTCTCTGTTAAGAAGGGTGAAATGACCTCCCTGCACCAACTATTGTTTATGTTCACTATCAAGAACATAATTCCGCGAGGTCAAGGGCAAAACTCAGCTGATGTCCTCGATCAATGCCTGGTAGACTTACTGGATCGGGAGGAACCAATCAACCTCCCTGCAATCATGATTCGCCACATAGGGCGAATTGCTAACACCACCCGGGCCCATGATCTTGGATATGGGTTTCTGCTGACAAGGGTGTTTGAGCACCTTGGGATAGTGCTCACACGGCGAGTGGAGGCCCAAGTCGTTGATGAGATTAGGATTGACACTCTGCTCGGGTGTGGCTATGAGGTTGGCGAAGGGTCAGTCTCCAAACAGGGTCGTCGACCACTTCGACCACCTATTTCTGGGCAACCTTCTATCAAACTTGAGGCTGTTTTTGAGGACAATGCTCGCCTCAAGGATGAGCTCTCAGCTGTTAAGGCTGCTCTTGCTGAGGAGCAAGCCCTCTCTGCCAAACGCCATGAAGAATTGCTTGCCCTTCTCTCCACTCTTGCCCCCAGCATTCCTCCTCTGCAAACGAGACCACCCCCTGCAACCTTATTCTCTAGGCTGTTCTCTTGTCTCCTCCCATCTTCGTTTTTGGCATTGTACTGTTTTTAATGCAATATCTCCTTAATGATGCTTCTTGCACCTTATGCTCTATATTTCTTTTCTTGCATTCATACTGTTGTTTATGCTTTTTATGATGCCAAAAGGGGAATAAGACCATATGAATAAAACTATATGACGTGCTCTATGACCTAGCACCTAGAGGATCCCTATCAGCATTAAACGTTGTTAAACTTTTTAATTTTGTCAATATGGTCACTTAGTTTGTCATCATCAAAAAGGGGAATTTGTTGATTATATTTAGTTTTGATGATAACAAATCCAAGAGTAACATATTTGTCTAAGTAATGTTGTTCCAAACAAGTTCTCCAAACAAGGCCTAATACACCGTTGTTTGTGATATTTTATTAACCTGGTGGCTAAATGTTGAGAACAAGTCTTAGGAACAGGTTCCGAGCTTCAGTGACACAAGATCAGCAAGCAACACATGGTTTAAATTTTGAGGAACATTCAGCTACACAAGATCACCCAAGGAATCAAGGTGACCAAGGTGTTTTGGAGCAGCATATTCACTCTTGACAAGACAACTAATTCGTACAAGGAGTCTTGGTTAATTTAGTTTTTATCTTTTAGACTCTTGTTAATATGCCAATCTTGAAAGTATCGTTTTTAGCACTTCTTGAAAACGGTTTTCGAAAAGTTACTTTGGGACACCATTTCCAAACAACCCTGCAAACATGGTGCCTAGGGTGTTCTCAAAAACTACAGCAGCTACATCAGTCTTATCTGGAAATTTGCTTCGGTTGGCTGCCAGATCTAAAAAGATTTGTTTTGAATTTGAAAAAAAAAAAAAAAATTGCAAAACCGTTTTTGCTAAAGATTTCTCTTGAAAGATTCTTATCCCTTATTTTTAGTTCTTGATTGAATTTGGGATAAATCAAGATTTTATCCTTTTCAAGCTAGATTACTCGGCCAAGATATTTTAAAAAAATCTTCTCTCCTCTCTTAGCCGTTGGAAATCGTTGGTGAATCTTCTAAGCGACTAAAAATAGAGGATTTTCCCTATCTTTTGAAAAGAATAGCCGTTGGGTTGTGCGTTTAAATATTGAAATTCTCTCTCCCATTTGACAATCCGGTTTTTACAAAGAAGTAAGAGACTCTTAGAGCTGAATTTCAAAGAGAAAAACCGTGAGGAGATTGTGCTTAACTGAGCTTTCAATTTCTTGGCATAATAGGACTTCATTGTACCTTACATCTGCTTAAGTCCGAAGCACCTCAGTAAGGTGTTTTGTAGCCCTGTTCTCAGACCAGAAAGTGAGTGAGTGTGTCCTCAGTCGTGTGGACTTTGGACGTGTCCTATCTGGTGAGATTGGACGTTGTGTAACCTGTCTTAGGGAAGAAGGTTACGTGGGTTACAAGTTATAACAAGGAGTGTTGCTTTTGTAACGTTTTCAGCCCGTTAGTGAAGTGGTTAAATCCTATACGAGGTAGGTCGTGGTTTTTCACACCTCAGTTGGGCTAGAGGTGTTTTCCACGTAAAAATTGTGTGTGCTTTATTTCCGCATTTATTATTTTCAATTTCGCTACTGAATTAATTGAGAACAACCGCTACAAACAAGGCGTAAGGTTGTTTGTGATTTACAAACAATCTCTGCAATCAAGTGCTACGGTTGTTGGTTAGTTATTAGGCGAAAATCGACCACCACAATTCACCCCCCTCTTGTGGTTGTGTACTCTTGGAATTCAACAATACTACTTTTAGGCGTGAGTGTTTCCGTTCTAGGCCTCAAAAGGTCTAGCGGCAAACCATTTTACAAGTGGCTTCTCAACCTGCACAAGTAACAATACAAATGCAACAAAAAAAAAAAGAGGAAAGGTCTTGGCATACAAAAACAGCACGAGCGAGAAAATTGCCACCTTTCAACAAGTAGGCATGATGTTACGACGACACAAAAATGCGACAACAAATGAGTCTGATGTTGTGACGGCACAAGCAAGTATGAGAAGACTTTTAAATCTGATAAAGTTGATTCCTTTGGATTCAAAGTCACCACCTTTTATGGCTAATAATTATCAAAAAAGAAAAAAGTTGCGACCTCTAAACATAATATAGCAAATTGGGTCAAATAGGGTGAGATTAAAAAAAAAAAAAAAAAGGGCCTACTTTCCAAGGCTAAAGACCCATGTTTTTCTCTCTCCTTAGTATACCTAATCTCATCCCTATCATCAAAAGCCCAAATCAACGCTGGTCAAACCCCAAATTCTCCAAAAACTCTTCAATGAGCATTCGTATCTTCCCTCTTCTGAACCCACTATAAAATCTCATTACCATCAACAAAACAAAAAAAAAAAAAAAAGCTCAGGTGAATCTGCTTTGGTTGTGTACACATTCATATATCCAGCAGGCATAAATAGAAGGAGAGACTTTTACCTTCCAAAGCAATGTCGCAACTCAAGCTGGTGATAAATGAATAATCTTGGTCTTGCACAAGAATCAAACAGGGGATGTGGGCAAAAATTCGTTTCTTCCACCTCAAAATTAAAGCAAGTTGCTGTCCTTTTTGTTTTTCTTGCTTGAGATTTCGTGACCTATGCCAAATTTCATACCAAGTTAAGGTCACTACTTTTTCTCATCAGAATCATGGATATTAAGAAAAAAAGAGAGAGGTGGTTGCACTTTTACAAAAAATGGGCATGGAGTCAAGCACACGAATTTTTTTAAAAAAAAGAATGAGAAGAATAGTTGAGAAAGGTGGTATCATTGATGGCCACAATAACCAAAAATAGTGACAAAGATCAAGCTTGGAGGGGTGGTTCCACTGTAAACCACTAGTAGCAGTAACAACAACAAAAAGCGGCAAGGTTTTTGGGTGTTCGTTGCTGAAAAGAAATGAAAAAAAATAAAAGGACAAAGGGTTGAGAAAGTTGGAACCTTTGATGATCACAAAGATCAAAAATCATGATACAAAAACCAAGTTTTGGGAGAAGTTTCCACTAAGAATCAACAGCAGCAGCAATAGTGGAGGGTTCTAGCGGCGGGCTAAGACGAAAGGAAGAAAGAGAAGAAGGGATGGGGAGACCACATGAGAGACGCGTGTCATTTAAGTGAAGAATAGGCCATGGACTGGTCATAAAAGAAATGAAAGCCAAGGGCCAGGCCTACCTGGAAAAAAAAAAAAAAAGGAAGAAAGATGGGCCCAACCCAAGCAGAAAAAGAGAAGGGAAAAAGAAGACAGAACGGGTCATGTGACTTGCATATATCTCTTAAGTGAAGCAAAACCAAGCTAGGTTGGGGTGCGAATAGAAGGGCAAATGGGCCGGCCCATGCAAGAAAGAAACAAATGAACAAAACATAAAAGAAAGAGAAGGGGGACCGGAAATGGGGGCAGCAAAATGAGCTTAAGACTGGCGCAACCCGAGAAGAAAAGGAAGGCAGAACGGGCCAGCCCTAACAGAAAAGAAGAAGGAGAAAAACAAGCCTAGCCTATTCCAAAAAAAAAAAAAAAAAAAGAAGACAGCAGAAAGAAGAACCGGGCTAGGCCCACGTCCGAAAATGAGAAGAGGCCGCATGGTCTACTTCCCCAGTGTTAAAAAATGGCTAGCCCAAATTGTTTTGTGGCTACATAATTTTGATCATCATAGTTTGAGGCTGTAGCACAACCTAAGTCGTCGGTACAATTTTGGAAGTCAAGTATCAAGCTAATAAATTAATCGAGCAAGGTCTATGAAATAGGATGACGCTAACAATTGGGTCATTGCAATTTAAACGGTAGCACAACCCATCTAAAAGAAAAAGGTGTCCAATTGACAGCATGGTAAGTCAAGTCAATAGGCGCCCAAATAGCGCGTTTCAAAAAATTTCGAGATGTTGCTCCCCTTCAAAAATCTTGTACGTGACCTTTTCTCGATGGGGTAATTTGTAGGTACAACAAAAAATATTTAGGTGTCATACCAAAATAAAATCAAATTAATTAATTGGGTCAGCCTTTTTAATTCATTTAATCAGGCTCAAAAGATTCTCAAGACAAGCTTAAGACGAAGTCCAAGTGACTTCTAAGTCAAGACTCAGTCAAAACTTAAGTCAAAGCCTAAATCGAGGCTCAAGACGACTACCAAGTTAAGTTATGACCTGAAATCCAAACGACTTCTAAGTCAAGGCGTGGTTAAAACTAGGTCAAAGTCAAAGTCAAAACTCAAAACCTAAGTCGACTACCAAGTCAAAGGTCAAAGCCTAAATCGACTCTCAAGTTAAACGACGTCAAACGACTTTAAAGTCAACATACAGTCAAAGTTCGAGACAACTTCCAAGTCAATACCCGGCCCAAACCCGAGAGACTTCCAAGAAAAGTCAAAGTCAAAGCAAATGACTTTTAAGTCAATGCAATACAGGATGAGGCCTGATTGAATGCTCAAAATTCAAGTCAAGGTCTGCCTTAACTTTCAAGGGGGAGGGTAGAAGCTTTCCTATAAATAGGACCCTACCCTCCCTTGATTCAGAGGTTGAAAAACTTGAAGAATCCATCCAGTGTTGGAAAAAGATTGAATAATTTAAAGAATCCATCCAACACTTAAATACTATCTCTTTCAACGAAGACAACAAGCACATCGGGCGCGACGAGCATGTGTCGTCCGCCCTTGAAGATCAAAGATTTGCCTTGATTGAGGTCAAGCCTTCAAGGCCCTCTCTCAAGCTCAAGTTTATTCAAATTCAATAAGGAGATCGAATCAGAGGATCATACACATTGAATTCAATAGAGATTGTATCTATACATTCAAATTAATACAAATATTTAATCTTGTATTCAAATTCCCGTTTAATTTATTTTAGAATTGAAATTTGTGTTTACACCAACATAGCAGCTTTAATGGGAAATAGAAGATACTCCAAAAATTTTTGGCCCCGAGTAAACACAAGCGGAGGTGTCTCCTAGACAAGACTCATACAATTATGGGTGCTTCTTGTTTCACAAAAAGCTGAACGTAATCAATAAAGTTTTCCTAAGGTTTTTTGACACAACACATATGTTGGAACAAAAACAAAAATTTTAATTTTTCATACTTTCAGTTCTACTCTCACTTCCAAGAAATAACTCCAAGAATTTCTCCTTAATTTTACTGTCCAATTAACCCATCCAAACTTCATATGAGGTTTCAATTCAAGCAAACTAGATAATAATTTGAAGGTTTTTATATGCCAATGAATGACTTTGGTAGAAAACTTAATTCATGTAGTCTTGAATCTACCATAATTCAAAAGCCATGATACGACCCTTAACTAGCCTCAAAGCAAAACATTTATCTTCAATGCAATTACCATTAGATGCAAAGACGGTGTAACGGGGCCAAATAAATGTTCTTATTTTTGTTCCTGTGGCTTTCAAAATAAAAGTTTCAACTTATAAATGCTCATGTCATAACATTATAATATTTAAAACCCTTTTCTTTTGTTTGGGGTGGGGGGGGTGTTGGGGACTTGGGGAATGATGGGCTAGGAGTGTCAATTTCACCCGTACTGTTGGCCGGGTCTAATATTTAGGCTCAACGGCCACATAAGCCACTTAGCGCAGCAATCATAATTGTCCTCCAACCTATATAATAAGGTTTTAGAGGGTCAATTAGAACACAAAAAACAGTCATCTCACAGTCACTCCCCTTCCCTTCTCACAGCTGCCCAACCATCTACTAAGTTTCTGAGTTAGGACATGAATCCTAAAGGCGATCTAGAAGCCGCCTCATTTGCATATCAACGTTGATCATTCTCGACAGTCAATTCGGCAATCCAGGTTATTTCTAATTTGATCAACACGCACCTTGTGGATATTCATTCCACCTGACCGAAAAAGCAGGTAAAAAACCAAAATATATGAATGATGAATGATAGTTTGATGGATTGGATTTGATCCAGGTGATGCTCCATCTAATCCGCAGCCGATCCATCACCTGCTTAGTGTCCCACTTGTTTATCTCCTATTTGCAATTGGTTTACTTTTTATTTTTGTCCTTTAAATTTTATATATTTTTTGGGCAATTATATTGTTCGTTATATGATTTTCGTCAAAACCAATATAATAAATATGATATTTATTTTTTCCTGATACCTAATATCTTTTTTAAACTTTTCAAAAGACAATGCTTACTTTTTAATAAAATTTGCTAATATATCACGTATAAACTTTCCTCATTCGTTTACAACTAAATCCACTCATTTTTACCCGTAAATAATGGATGGATAAATTAGATTTGATTTGATTGTTGCGAATGATGGTTGAATTAGATGAAGCGGATTAAAGCCACTAATAAATGCGAATGATGATTTATCCGATCCAAACCTCATTGCTATTGCCAAGCCTAGGTGGGTAGAGGCCGGGTGAATCTCAAAATTCCAAATTTTTATTTTTAACCACAATTGAGAAGCCATTTGTGAGGCATTCATTCCAGATAAGCTTCCACACCCTCCTCCCGAAAATCCCAAATCCCTCCTCTGATCAAAACATTTCCGCCACCACCACTATCATCACAACCATTATCATCAGCAGAAGCAGAATCAGATAAGAGAGAAAGCCATGGCGAAATTGCTCATGGCATCTTCTTCCAAATTGCTCCTCCCCACTCCACCTCCACTTCCCAAACCCAAACTCTCCCTACGCAAACCCCCACTCTCTCTCGTCAAACTCCCCTCCAAAATCTCCCCCCAAATCCTAGCCCTGAACCCCAAATCTCTCACCACCGCCATCGGTACCTCCCTCTCTCTCTCCTGCCTCCTGCCTCTTCCCTCCCTCGCGGAAGGGTTCGAAAAAGCCGCCCTGTTCGACTTCAATCTCACCCTCCCAATAATCATGGCGGAATTCCTGTTCCTCATGTTCGCTCTGGACAAGATCTACTTCACACCGCTGGGTAACTTCATGGACGAGAGAGACATCGCCATTAAAGCGAAGCTTGCGGACGTGAAGGACACCTCCTCCGAAGTGAAGCAGCTGGAGGAGCAGGCGGCCGCCGTGATGAGAGCGGCGAAGGCGGAGATCGCGGCGGCGGTGAAGAAGATGAGGAAGGAGACGGAGTTGGAGGTGGAGGCCAAGCTGGAGGAGGGGAGGAAGAAGGTGGAGGCTGAGCTCCAGGAGGCATTGGCGAATCTGGAGAAGCAGAAGGAAGAGACTATCAAGGCCTTGGACTCCCAGATTGCTGCTCTTAGTGAGGAGATTGTCAAGAAGGTCCTTCCTGTCTCTTGATCGATTTCAGAATTTCTTCGAGTAAATTGGTTTGGTTGTAGTGATTTTATATATCTTTAAAAATTTCCCTAACGTCCCCTTTTTTATGTGGAAATGTGTATCTGATACATGAATATAATTGGGTTTGAATAATTTGAGACTTGCTTATACAAGGCTGATGTTTTTCTTGTGTGATGTAAGTATGTAACTACTTTCAGCGAGGTTGTAAGACCACATGCAGCGGCCAGCTCCCGTGTCTCGGGAGCTTCGCCTCCGGGAATGCTTCATGCTTGCGTCCCCTGTAGTGGGCGAGCCGCCGAGCGGCTCACGAGCCTGAGCCGGCTCGCATGCATTTTTTTCTTACTTTTTCTTACGTTTTTTTAAATTTTAATTGATTTTTTTTTTTTGATTTTAAAAAGAAGATTCTGTGTCGCAGTGACAAGTGAGTTCATGGATATTATTTTATTTTGTGAGTTAAAGCACCAGGCTGACGTGGTAGGAAAATATCCCTACTCGCAAGCCTTCATCTGTGAACTAATCTGCCATGGCTTCTCCAGGAAAAAGGAAAAAGCCACCTGATTTTTTGACAAATTCTCAGTTTGGATTCCAAAAATTTTGGTCCTGCCCCCTCTCCGGCCTACCCGGTTTGCATACCATCAATTTGAATCTGGAGTGTACACAACCTTCCTCTGAGTTCGCTTTCAGACCCATTCAGATCCAAGAACTAAGCTTTCAGTTTTACATATGCTTCGTTCTTAAGTCTTATGATCATGTATTGTGCATCTTTTTGGTCGATTTAATCTACCCTTTGGTTCTTTTTTTGTATTTGATCTTTCTTAGCTTTGTTCCTCGTTGTGGATCCAACGATGTTCGTGTTTCTTGTAAGCCAATTACCCCAGAAGAGACCTATGAAGGTCTTCGGCTGTCTTCTCATTTACAGAGCCATACCTCTGCGTCTTTGTTGTGGCTTGACCGAGTAGATGAATTGCCCATGACGACTTGCAACAGGGTTGCCATCATGCTTAATTTTCATGCTCTGATTTGTAAGATTCCATCTTTCTCATCATCATTACAATCAGGTATGTTTTCCTATTTTTTCCATGATTCGAGGCTGCCTTGCGGGTCATGGTCTTGCTTGCTGATTATGGTTGCAATTTCTCTGAAAAATTGTTACCGCTATGTTTTTCTATATGATTATTAGTTTAATTTTAGAATTTATTACTGGTTTTTTAATCTTGTCTCTGTGCTGTGATTGTTGTTCCTGGTTTTGCATGAGTTGTTGGCCGTTTTTGGCTGCCTAATCTTGCCTTCTATATTTATGCTCTAAGGGGGATTCTTTCATTCCTCCCCTTTTTAGTTTTATTTATTGTCTTACCTTGTGGGGTGGAAGTGGTTTTTAGCCAAATTGTTTTTGGTTGCTTGCCAACCCCTTTTGTTTGGCAGGAGCCAGCATCTTCCATTTATGTGCTCCTCTAGGAGTATCATGACTTATGTTTGCTGCCACTTGCCTCCTTTTCTTTCATGGTTTGATGGGTTCATTCATTTGGTTAAGCTCTATGATGTCAGGATCCATAATCCTAGGCGATTAGAGTTTTTAACATGTAGCCCATTACGAAGCCAAGTCAAGGATGCTAACAACATTATTCTGTCGTTAACTGAGACTTCGAATTGGTATTCCCATTGGATGTTGCCACTCTTCTATGTAAGGTTTAGGATCTGCTCAGATGCTATCTCAATTTTTGATGGTTACTGGTTCAGTACCTTTATTGTCTTCACAGGCCATGGTTTTTTACGGTCTACTATTTGCTCTTTACTTGGGCTGACATCTCCACTTAAAGTATGCTGCAGACAGAGAAGTATTGCTTGCATCACCTGCTTCTCCTATGCATCTCCCTTGGGCCAGATTGGAACTTTTCTCTTTCTGTTAGTGAACCTGTCAGGACGAATCCCTTGTGTTCTGATATTTGGGATCATTCAAATAAGGGTGTATGATTTATTCGGGTCATCTAGACTTATGTTGTCAGTGTTGATCATTACTTTTTTTGTGCTTGTACTGGTGAGTGGAACCAAGCGTATTCGCTTTTTTTCCAAGGCCATATTACCGAATGATCCTATGGATCAAAAGTCACATCATTTGTTATGCAAATTTGTTTTTACAAATTATGATGTTTTGCTCTCTCTATTGATGTTAATGGTGAGTGAAATGGAGTATCTTCACTTCATTTCCAAGGCCAAGTGTTCGGGTGGGGGTAATGAATTATGCAAACTTCATACCCAAGATCATGTTACCGATGGATCCTTGGGATCGATAGTCAAAAAGTGAAAGCATAGTGCCTTTAATAATTAGTTGCATGAAAATAGTCTGTTGGAACGTCCAAGGAGCTAAAAAGCTCAATTACGACATGAGGTCGGGTTTATTAATCAAACTGTAAGATCGAAGTTTCTATTTCTGCTTGAAACTATGATAAATGACCAAAATGCGGATTTGATAATAGGAACTTTGGGCTTCTCTCACTATGACATGATCCCTACAGTGAATCATTGTGGTGAGATTTGGTGTTTATGGAATCTTATTAACATTGAAGTATCAATTCTTGCAAAAGAGAGTCGAGCCATTGATTGTCACATAAAGGATATTACTGAGAATAAGGAATGTATTTCGACATTTGTTTACGCTCCGGCTCAAGAACGAGATAAAGATCATTTTTGGCAACATCTCAAACAGCTTAATGATTTCATTACGTTACTGTGGTGTATTATTGGTGATTTTAATGAAATAATCCACCCATTTGACAAAGCCAGAGGAACCCCTCTAACTGTACATAAAACGCATCAATTTATTGACTTTTTGATTGCTACTGGAAGCATTGATGCTAATGTTCAAGGAAGAATATTCACTTAGAAGAAATTTCTAAGATAACTTATCTACGAAAAATTGGATAGAGTAATATTTGGAGAGGTTTGTGCACATCTTTTTCCAAATTATGTAGTCATTAACGGACCCTTTACATGTTCCGATCATACGTTTGCTCTCCTCAATACTGGACTTGTCAGCCTATCAGAGGGACTAATTTTAAGTACCAACACTCAGGTGCTCAGTATCAAGACACATAATATAGTCAAGAAAAATTGGAAAATGGGAGGTCGAGGAACCCCAATGTATAGAGTTACTCAGGTATTAAAAAAGATCAAATTAGACCTCAAGTCCTGGAGTAAAAATATGTTTGGAAATTTTAAGTCTAAACTAGAAAGAAACGCGGATAAGCTCCTCCACGTTGAAAAAAACTTATCCAAAATAAGAACAACGCTAGGTTGAATAATTGGCATCATAGACTTATCAAATAAAGAGAAAAGATGCACTTATTCGACCATAAATATTGGGGGAAATTGGCCAGAAAAGAATAGCTTGTTAATGGGGAAAGAAACTCTCGATTTTTTCACCGGATGATGAAAACAAGGAAGATAAGAAGCAAAATTATGAAATTCAAAGATAGCCCAGGAGTGTGAGTTGCGGACCCAGCCCAAATTGGCAATATGCTCATTAGAGACTTTGCTACCAGATTCAAATCTGCCCAAGACAGTTCAACCAATATGGATGTGGAAATGCTCAATCTAGTTTTGCCAGAGGATAACAATAGTCTAATTTAACCGATTCAGAATTCCGAAATAAAAGAAGCTATTTTCCAAATGGATAAGTACAAAGCCCCGGGGCCTGATGGCTTCAGGGCAGCTTCCTTCCAAGACTATTGGTACATTATCAGAAAACATGAGTCTGCACGGCAGTGAGATCTTTTTTTTAGGAAGGAAAGCTTCTTCAACAGATCAATCACACACTTATGGCATTGATCCCGAAAGTGGGTAACCCGACAGTGACGAATCAATTTCGACTAATTAGCCTTTGCAATACTATTTACAAGATTATCTCAAAAATCATTGCAAACCGCATGCGTCCGATATTGGGAAAATTAATTGATCCTGTACAAAGTGCATTTGTGCCTAAACGATCCATCCATGACAATATTCTACTTACGCATGAGATCATGAATAAATTCAAAAATATAAAAGGAAAAAAAAGCATGGGTGGCACTCAAACTTGATATGCAAAAGGCTTATGATAGAGTTGAATGGAACTTTTTATTTAGAACACTTCATATATTTGGATGAAATGGGTAGAATTGATTAAAACATGCATAACTAGTGTTTCTTATTCTATTATTGTGAATGATGATGTATGTAGCTTCTTCTTGCCTTCACGAGGCATTCGACAAGGGAATCTCCTATCCCCTTATCTGTTTTTAATTTGTATGGAGGTCTTGATTAGGGCTCTCCAAAAGGCGCTTAGCAAAAAGAAATGTGGGATTGGAGTCAAGCTCTCTCCAAGAGCATCCAAAATCCCATGTTTACTATTTGCTAATGATAGTCTTCTTTTCTGTCGAACAAACCTTGAATCCTATCAAGAGCTTAGTTCGATACTGAATATATTGTGTCAAAACTCTGGTCAACTCATTAACTTCAACAAATCATCATTGACATTCTCCAGTAATGCTACGGCACATGACAAACACGTTGTCTCGTCCATCTTCAATATGACGCCCCAAGATAATGTTGGCAAGTACCTTGGATGTCCAGTGTTTAAGGGCAGACCAAAAACCGAAACTTTCTCTGGATTGGTCAATAGAATAGCTGGAAAACTGCAAAACTAGAAGACAAAATATATTTCCCACGCTAGAAGAGGAGCGCTAATCCAAGCGAATATTGAATCTATGCCAGCACATACGATGCAATGTTTCCAACTCCCTAAACAAACGGATCGTCACATTGAGAAGATTAGCAGAGATTTCTTCTGGAAGAAAAACAATGAGAATAAAGGTTCGCAATGGTATCTTGGGATAAGGTATGCTGGCCCAAGAAGGCTTAGGGACATTAAGGAAAATGGAAGCAGTTAATAGTGCTTTTCTTAGCAAATTAACCTAGAAATTGTTCTATGTTGAGAGCCTCTAGGTAGAGCAACTGCAAGGAAAATACCCAATTGATAAGAATTTTTTTCTTCGCAAAACCAAAGAAATCAAATTCTTGGGCCTGGAAGTGCATACTCAAGAATCGACAACAATTTCGAAAAGGAGGCCAATGGAAAGTGGGAAATGGAATGAATATTAACTTTTGGCTAGACAACTGGTGTGCTAATGAAAGTTTACCGAAAATGCTTAATATCACATATGCGCTCTTTACCATACATCTCTAAAAGTATCACATTTCATCACATGCAACAATGAATGGAATGTTGCCAAACTACAGCCACTGGGCATAGCCCAACCACAGTTAATTCTCACAATACCCATCCCTTTTCACCTTTTTTTACGTTGTCCAATTTCACAGGAGTATCAGTTACCAGCTGTAGCCTACAACTGGATTGATTCTAGCTTTGTATCTAGCCAATAGTACATTATTTTGCAAAGGCTATCAAGTGGTAGAAATGCTACCTCCACAGCTAAAATAGAGAGAGTAGTGACGCGACTTTGGAGCATATGGAAAGCAAGAAATAGCATGGTGTTTCGTAACGAAATACCTATTCCAGGAAGTACATTAATAAGAGTGAAAAAAGCCAGCGCCGAATGGCGTATTAGACTTAAACTCACACAATCATTTCATCCACCAAACCCAAACAAGTCAACAATCAATCGCGAGAAGACTTATTGGATAGTATGGAGAAGACCACAAGACGAATTCATCAAAATTAACTTTGACGGATTCAAAACACCATAAAGAGCAGCAGGAGGATTCATTCTTCATAACTGGGAAGGGCGATTTGTACGAGCATCAGCATTCTACCTGGAAGCAGCATCAGTTTTAGTAGTCAAAGCAACAACAATGAGAAACGATATCAAAGATGCAATACAAGCAGGGTTTACTGACATCCATATTGAAGGCGACAATAGAACTCTTATGCAGGCAGTTCAAGATCGCATTCAAACGCCATGGGAGATCCAAGTTCTGGTCCAAGATATTCACACTTACATCAAACTCTGTAACAATATTCGTATTACTCATATTTTTAGGCAGGAGAATAGTGCAGCCGATTGGCTAGCAAAAGATGGTTTGTCATTATATTCCACAATTGTGTGGAATGAGGTTTTGCACAGGGACCTTCTCTGTATCCTTTATGAGGATAATTTAGGACGAACCATTGAGAGAAGGGCTACCTAAATTGTATTCTCATCTTTCTTTCCAAAAAAAAAAAAAAAAAAAAATTTCAATGCATATAGAGGGTATGTGACAAAAAGAAATACATTGAGAATGAGCTTTGAATCTATGCACTTTCGGACGAAAACCTTAGTTTGGCGTCTTGGACCAACTCGGCCAACCTAACTTCGTAGTGTTGTTCTTAAGCTCGATGTTTATGATCTTTTAAAATGCTATTAACGTAAAGTGGATAGTGATTTTTTTAAAAAAAAGTAATGAAAGGTAAACTTTCCACTTGCAAAGAAGAAGGGTGAGTTAATTCCTCTAAGTGGTGAGGTTTGAACCCCTTGGACTTCCACTTAGAAGGTGAGTACTCCACCACTTGTACAAGAGTGTTTCCTCTGGCATGTACTTTCGTGAGAATATGTGCATTGAATAAACAGGTGGAATTTTGATGTCTGACCCCCCAATTTGGTTATATACACTAATTTATTCTTAATCTGGGTATCATGTTGTATTTCGCACAGTTAGTGCATGTATTATTTGTACACAAAATTTTGGTATGTTCATAATGAAATTGGGACTAGACATTTAATATCTAGATAGTTGAAAAAGATACGTTTGGATTATTTTTTCAATTTGAATTATAGTGGATTAAAGTAAAATGCTTCTCTAAACTTTGTCTGCCCCCTTTCTACGTAGTATTAGGTAGTCTACTTTTTTTAAAATCTATGATTCAACGGAACCAGTGTCTTTGTAATTTTGTAATTTAAGAAAAAGGATGCTCATCAAATATCCCACACTACCCCTAGTGAGAAGGTTTTGGGGCATTGAATTTAGCTTTGGAAAAGAAATGTAACAAGATGCCAACCTCACAACGGCCCAAATAAAGGATGCCTTTGGAGGGAATAATTTATGTAAATTCATTTAGCATGAAAAAAGAACATACATATTATATATATTTGTTTCGTGCAAAAATTATAATACTATCAACTATTGTTTAAAAATATGATTAAATATTATACTGTGTTAGTGTAAAACAAATAATTTGCCCTTCTTTGTTTTCCGCTCTAGTTCACTTGCGTCTTAGACATGTCGTAGTAACCGACCTCTTCAAAAGAGAGAGATCAACATAGTAATTGTGACATTGAATTTAAAGTTTGTATGTGGCCAACCCCATAACTTTGAGGTGTTTTAAGTTTAGAACTCAAAATACACAAAGGATAAATGCTTTGAAGGTACATGCATGTATGTGAGATAATTAGTTAAATAATTCGAAATCTGCACATACGAGTTAAAATCATAGATTTTGGTTATATCTTAAATAAAAAGCATGCATAAACCCTTGATTCACTTGTCATTTAACCATCCAATGGAAAATCTAACGCATCATGACCAAAGGATAGCAAGAGGAATGATTTGGAAAACTTTGTACAAGATCGTTCTTGAAAAAAACTTTGAGGCCAATAACTGACGTCTCACAAAGTTGGGTCACCCAATGAAGACCCAAACAACTCAGAGCTAACACCCAAAGATTTCCAGCAATCCAGCAAAGGAAGAAATAAATGATCTGTAGTTTCCAAACCATCTTGGCATACAAAGCATCTACGTACAGGTTGCAAACCATATTTCATGGGAAGTTTTTCTACCCCCGCCGTTTTTGTTCTCTCTTTTTTCCCCGTCCCTTTTTTTTCCGGCTAAGATAAGAATCATCCATTTGGGGGAGCAAGGTGAGTTGGGATTCAAGACCAAATCATTACCTTGTTCAAGTTAGGTGGGAAGAGTAGCCCTGTGGATTTTTCCTCTTTGGACTTTGTGCTCTTTAGGGGCCCTAGGAGTGTCCTGTTGCTCACACTTGAATAAGTGAGAATTGCCATTATTGGTAGAAGAACCATTCATCCCTTATAAAAGAGTTCCACTCTTCTTCACGCTGATTATAATAAGATGTAAAGATCAAGTCAACAAGTTTAGAGCGTTTTATAATAAAGAGTGAGGACATGGATGATATTCCATTCATCAGTCGACAATACGTTTTCACAAAGACAATGATGAGGCGGATTTGTTGGTAGTAAAAGTTTAATGTTCTCTTCTCCAATTCACATGCTCAAGCATTGATTCTTTATTATCCCTCATCCTAAAAGAAACCTATGCAGAGCCATCCCCGATCATATATATAGTAATCAAGTGATTTTCAGATGTCACGCCAACCAAATCAATATCCTAGGGTCGTTTTTAGGGAAGGCATAAGAGGGGAGTGTCAGATGTTGGCAGGCTTACCCTTGAACTGTAAAGAGGATGTGTCCGTTGTACTGTCCACTTTGTACAACAGTGATTGTCAGCTCCTACTTCATGAGATTGCAAAAACAGAGTAAGATGTGGAGCTGTTGAAATGCTGACACAAACGTGCATTCAAAGGCTAACTTTGAGGGAAACTGACCATGCAAATCTTGGTACATTGATACTTGCAACTACGCCAGATATTTATAGACAAATACATACCTATTCATGAGAATATGATATCTTTACATGAAAAGACACTTCCTAAAGAGTTACAAGTTAGAGGTGTATCAGTTTAATTAGTGTATCAGTTTACCTAAGTAATAAAACTAACTTGGTGACTCTTTATGAAGTGTCTAAAGATTCAATTCTTGTGAATAGGCATGTATTTGTGTATAAATACATAGCTTAATTGCAAGAATCAATATGCCAAGATTGGCATGGATCAAGAGAAAGATAATGTTCTGATGACATTTCTGTCCCTCTGAATTTCTGTCTACTCCTAATGCACTAGAGTGCCTAGACTCGTGAGTGTAACACAAGTGTATGGGAGATCTCCTTGTATCTCAAAAACTTAGACAACCTTGAGCCCATTTAAACGCCTCAGTGTAAACCTCTCACCAAACCCTTCTAATAAAATTCCCCACCAGTTACTTTGCAATGATCCCTATTCATCTAAAATGGAAGGCGCCCCCCCCCCCCCCCCAAAAAAAAAAAAGAAACTAGTACAATTACAGCATCTCTCCCTTTCTTCATTTTTTTGCGGACGGAGCCCCTTAGAGAGAACATATTATCCAAGTAGATCTTCAACCAAAAAACCACATGAAAGCCCCTAGAATCAATAGAGCAGTGTAAGTAATAACAATGATATGATAGTGATTAAAAGACCTGACAATATTATATCAATATGTTTTAAAATTATTCTGAAATGGATACCATTTATGTCTTCACTCTTTCGTTCTTCGCCTGTGATCAACTATATTATTGGGATCCTATCCGCTCGTCTTCTTTCCTCCGCCTTTCTCTTAGACAGAAGATTCTCTTCTATTTCGTGTAAGAGGAAGAGAGGGAAGAGAGCCACCCATCGCAGGAAGAAGTTGAGCAAAGATTCTTTTTCTCTTCAATTTTTTAATTCTTTATAGAAATAAGCCTTGAAAGGGACCCTGAAAGATATTGAAAAATATATTTGGCTAGAAACACGAATGATCGAAACCATCGGATGTTGGTCCCATCAAAGAATCAAAGAAATGAACAAAAGCAAGAACAGCTGTTTCAGTCAAAGTTCATTGATCTGTTGTAAACAAAGCTAGAACCAAAGCACTACTTTTAGTACAAAATGAAAAAGGAAAGTTAAAAGGGCCCAACATGAATGTGAGCAAATAGCCTATTCCTGCAATCTTGCTGTAAGTCATTAAAGTCGGTAATCAAATCTTTCCGGACTAATTCCTAAATCTTTCTTGATAAATACGTGTATGCAGTGTTGTGTTGCATATAAAGAGTTTTTTTTTTTTTTCTATATTTCGATTTTTTTCAAGATGGTAAATCTATGCTCTTTACTACAGATTAGTCCAATCACCCAATGAGCGGGTGAAGCACAAACTAAGCCTAAGCCAATAGGTAGAAAAAGGACATCCGTGTCAAAATAGAAAGAAGAGTCTACCTGCTTGGACCATAAGGTCTCATTTCCCTAAGTGAGAGAAGGAAAGAAAGCGCCTGTGAATAGCTCCGCGAGTGACTTCTCGTCGTCCTATTCTAAGTAAGGGTGAAAGGCTTTATAGCGAACCGTGCGTTGTCGGAAAGAAGACCGACGTCAGGAAAGAAAGTTTATGGAGGGCTTAGACCAAAGCTCTTTTAAATGTAGCCTAAGCAGTTATGGAAGCTTGGCAAGCTAAAACATTTCAAGAGGAGATTTTAATTTTTGGATTCAATGTATTGCATGTAAGTAGTAACAATCATATGATAATGATTTAAAACTACGAACATACGCAATGGTCGGTTTTTACAATCAATTTATTGCGTGTGTACAAATTAACTAAACGTGAAATCTGTGATTCTGCTATGCCAATATTACAATGCAAGCGTTACAAATCCTCTTTGTTTCGATCTCCTTTGTTTCGATCTCCTTCACTCAGTATTCCCATTCACTCCTACCAATTCAAGAGAAGATGTTCGCTTCAATGTTCAGGAGAAGACGTTGTGGATAAAGATGAAACAGATTTCAGGTGAAAAGCTTCCTTTTCTTTTACAATCAATTCATTGTGTGCAAAATTCAAATTTGAATCACTAGGAAACGTCAAATATGTGACTTAGCTTCGTCAGTATTCCACATGAATGTTACAAATTCCCCCCACCACCCGTTTAAACCCACTTCATTCAGTCTTGTCATTCACTCTTACCAAATCTATCCCGATGGCGTCCATCACCCTCTTGGACCTCCATACCATGTTGATTGCTCTTTGTTTGCTCGCATGGTCATGCAGCTCTCGTGTGACCCAGCAGAGTCGCTGCTTGCAATGGCATTCTGGTTTTGGCTAAAAGACAAGAATTTCCCTTGCCTTGTAAAAAGCCTTATTAGGGCATCAGACTTTGTTGTTAACAAAGTGATAGATGAAGCCATCTTTTGCCTGAACTCTCTAGCACCAGATCAACCCATGTCTCTTATTGCCAACACATATTTCACTGCAGTCATGATGCAGAGCAATGTTCCTCCAGATGTGATGCACAGAGACAAGTCCTTAACAATCAGTGGGATCAAGCACTTCCTTAAACATGTGTACTCTCGCACTTTTACTGATATTCTGCGCCAGGTCACTGCAGGAGATCATACTGAACAGATACTGTATCAACGTCTGAATATTTCAGGGTTTCCTCATCCCGTATTTGGGGATGTTCCCATTTTAGATCTGCCTTTGTATCAGCTTTTTCCACTTGATAACTTGTGGATGTGGGGATGGAATGGAACATGAGAATATACCTGTGATCATAAGTCCATGACATTGAATGAGCTAGGTGCATTGTCCTGAATCTTATAGTTTCATGTGCTTTACTAGTCAGAGTTCATAAAATCAACATCTTTGGGAGTTTATGAATGTTCCTTTCCTTGTTACTGCCCAGAAGTTTTACCAGTGGTTTATGAATGTTCCTTGCTTTGTTGATGTTACAGAAATTTTATCAGTTCTGTGTTTTTCCCTTATGATTTAGAATCCATCATTCCTCAGTTATTAGCCCATGTTTCATATATGGTAATCAATTCTATCCAATTGAGTAGCCTCAGATTTGTTGCCATTTCTTAAGACTAAGAAATGGAATATTAAAAGCAAAAGAAACAGACTGGCCACATACATGTAACCTGTAAAGTAAAATTTCAAGAGTGATCTATGCCCAAAATTTGCGAAAACTACACACTAAAACAAGAAGATACTACGAATTGCAATACCATGTGCATTTGCTGTTTTTCACTTAAACTTCAAGCAAGCAATCAGCATACTTGGAAGCCAGATTTCGTCATGCAACTACATCAGGGAGAAAGCATTGCCTTTTTAACAAATCCAATATGTTATCTATAGATGAAGATACATCACACACAATTTCAAATATTCCAGAACTCTAATTTCAAATTGCCAAGATAGCACTCGGAAGTCCTAGAAGTTTCTGGAACTGAAAATGTGACAGACCGACCCTCATTCTGTCACCCGAGCTATTCGATTAACCCCACAACAACTAATATAAAAACAAGTATTGGAAATTATTGTTACTTGAAATACAACATTAAAATTCATCTTTGTCACCCGAGCTATTCGATTGACCCCACAACAACTAATATAAAAACAAGTATTGGAAATTATTGTTACTTGAAATACAACATTAAAATTCAGTTAAACTCAAACCATCCTTGCTGGCCACACCAGGGCGATTCTAGTAGACTCAGGTACCTAAGTCATATTTACACAGAATCCAACCAGAATACAAGGCATTGCTGGGTTATAGCACTACAAGCACAAGCTTCTTGGGCTAACCTATCTGTTAAAGCTGCAAGGCTGGCAACTTCAGATTGACTGTTTCAACCTCAGTTTCATTATTTGACTATGGCAACTTCCAACCCATTTGACCTGCTAGCAAGCCCACTTGGTTGGATGACATTGACATAGGATCAGCTTCAATGCTTTAGACAGTCTTACTAAGCAGCTAACTACTCCACTCATTTCTGCACGTTTGTGCGGAACACTAGGGACAGCACCATCCTAAGTGGAGCAATCTCCAGTTCCAGCTTCTCAACAGCCAGTCTTCTGTGACCCGTCTTGACCTATATGGACGTACTTCAAATCATAGACCTGTTAAAGTATTTAAGATTTTGATATAGAACAACCAAGACAGAGGTAAAAAGAGCAACAATTTTATTGTTGAGCATATAGAGGTCTCTACAACATGAAAAAAGATACAGTGTCGCAAGGTTTGGAGTACGATTATACTTCGTGACCCACAAGTTTGTCAGTAATGAGTTTCAAATGATTGTCATCCTTTTTTTTTGGGGGGGGTCAAAAAGAGTACCAGTGTTTGGACTTTAAATGCTAAAAGCACCCAAGCATACATCTTCCAAGAAAAGATGACCATGATGCCATTGTTTTGCTGGAGTAAAGTTGTTCTAAATCATTTTGATCCTCTGTAATGTCATTTATGCTTCAATCCTTTTAGAAATCCAAGTGACAGTAGAAAAGAAGCAAGAGTTATTCTTAACCTCTGTTTGACAGTCATAACTAACTTGCAGCTCATAGGTCACAGCCACAGGATGCAGGTGTGAGCAAGGAAGCATCTTTTGTTTTGGGGAGTAAAATCAGCAGAACAGACTGATTACTTGCCAAAGACAGTCTTCATGAGGGGGGCATTCTGCAATCTAGGAAGGTCCCGAGCTCATCCATGCATGAAAACATGCTTCTTCCTGAGGGAAGATTTGTTGCTTTTGAAGGCCATGAATCCTTTTCGGTCAGAGCAGGGGATCAATGGCCCATCCTGAGTCCAGACCTCCACATCAGAACAGATTACCTATGGGTTTGCTCCTGGAGACTAGGTATATCTGATCGATACAGAAGACAAAGCTGAAGCATCAATCATCTTCAGGGACCTCATTCTATAAAACATGATGGAAATGTTAAAGCTAAGCTGGGATAGTTGGAGTCAAGCAAATGACTTGGACACTCTCAGTCAAAAGCTACGGAACATCAAGTGCACAAAACAGAAGAAAGGCATATTGTATCTGCAGTATTGTCAAGAATGACAAATTTACGACATATGGAGTGTAAGGAATCAAGCTATCTTCATGCATAATGTAAGAACAAAGAGTAAGTCAGACTTAGAATCAAATATCAGATCGAAAATAGAATTTTGTTTTCGTCAAAGCATTGCAATAATCATGCTCTTGAATGTTGTTTCTTTCTGTCTAGCTCTTCCAGGGATCAATGATGTAAATATGGTGTTTATGTTTGCCTGTTATAGCACGATATACATGAGTAGAATATGTATTGGGAAATTTGAAACTCTCCTATTTTCACAGGATTAGGACTATATTACTAGGAAAAATCGGTATCCTGGTCGGACCTGTTGTCCAGCCTAACATGGTATGTATGGTTGGGAGTTTAGTATGGTAGCCAAAACCAAAAATAATGTAAGTAGTCACAACAATGATGACAGTCAGTAAAAGAGCCGACAATGTATATCAACATGCTAGACAAAATTTTGTCTTCTTCCTATTTTTTCATTGTGATTCTTACTTAAAATTTCAAGTGGAGATGTTAATGAATAGTAAAACTACTTATAAACGAAGCGATCCTTTTTTTAATAATCAATCTGTTGTGTGTACAAGTCACATTTGAACTACTGTATGAAATGTTGAATATGTTATTTTTCTAGTTGAGTGTTGCACATACGCTGCAAATCCTGTGTTTGGAATTTTGGATTGACCAAGTATTTGCATTCACTCCTACTATTTCTATCACAATGGCAAAGTGGCAACTGTTACGCTTTTGGACCTCCGTCATAACTCATACCAACATCTTGATCATGCTGTATTTGCTTGCATGGTCGTGCAAGTCCGCAGTAGTCAATGGAACTTTCAAATAAGATCATCGCTTTTTAATCAATTTATTGTGCAAAAAAAAAAATTGAATTATGAGAACATATGAAGCATGTGGATTGTTTTTCTTAGTATAAGAGAACATTGGACACAAGTAGATCTTTAAACAATAACGCAACAGGGCCCCTAATCAATGAAACACTGTTTAGTAACAAGCAACGATGATAACTATAAGAGCTAGTAAAATATGTTTCATAAGTAGGTTTTAAAATTATACCCCAAATGGAAACAATTTATTTGCGTGTTTTATCAAATTTTGTTGTGAAATTCTTGCTTAAAAGTTTTTGCAGGAGATGTTATGAATAGATATAAAACTGTTTTTGGATTAAAAAAGGCCTTTTTTATAGTTAATCCATTGAGTGTAAGACTCAAATTTGAATTATTACAAATTGTGAAATACGTGATTTGGCTTTGCCAATGTTACGTGTGAATGCTATCTCAAAACAAAAGTAACTTGTGAGCCTTTTCTTTTGATTTTTGCAACCGAAGACGTGTAGAAAAGTTTCTGCCTTTATATGCTCGCTTAAAAGTGTAATGACGAAGCATTGTGGATAAATATGAAATCGTTTTTTTTTTTTTTGGTTCTTAGATCCTGCATTTCGCTGGAATCGAACTGTTGTTGGCCTAATAAGGGGTAGAGTTCTTCCATCATAGACTTTCTCTATTCACAAGATTCGAATCCAAGATCTTACTTAAGGGGAACAAGTATCAAACCACTTGAATCAACCTGTGGTGGTATGAAATTGTTTCATATGAAAAGGTCTCCTATTTTTTAATAATCAATTCATTACATATTTACATGTAAGATTGTTAAATATGTGACCTGTTTAATATTATACATAAACGTGATACGTCCTCCCTGTGGTATTGTACATGGACGTTATCCATCCTTCCCATGGACCCCAGCTAAAACCTCTTGGACTTTGCCATTAACACTTACCATTTCCATCACAATGGCAACCATTACCCTCCCCGACCTCCATCGATGCTAATTAATTGTCAGTTGCTCACGTTGCCATAGAACGATCTCTACTAGTTGCAAATGAAACTACTTTTAATTTAAATGAAGACATTTTTTTGTATAATCATTACATTGCGTGTAAAAGACAACTTTAAATTATCACGAAACATGGAATCTATGACTTGACCATGTCAATATTAGAGAACATTTTGATCTTCACATTATAACAACAACGGTGAGAATTAAAGAGTTAAAAAAGTATGTTCCATTAATATGTTGCAATTTTTTTTCGAAAAACGCTTTTCATCTACGTCATTTTCTTTCAATTTTTGAGGGGTGATTCTTGCTGAAAAATTTCGAGAAACATTGTACATTAATACCAAACCACTTTCAAGTAAAAAGATGCCTTTTTCTATAATGAACTGATTACCTGTGAAAGTTAAATTTGAATTATTATGAAACATGAAATATATGATTTGCTTTGTCAGTATTACACATAACCGTTACAGATCCTCCCTATTTTAAAACCATTTCACGTAGCCTTGCCATTCACTTTTACCAAACATATTCCATATTTCAACTCACTTCATTCAATCTTGTCATTCACTCTTACCAAATTTATCCCGATGGCGTCCATCACTCTCTTGGACCTCCATCAATACCACCATGTTGATCGCTCTTTGTTTGCTCGCATGGTCATGCAACTCTCGCGTGACCCAGCGGAGGCGCTGCTAGCGATGGCATACTGGTTTTGGTTGGAGGATAACAATTTCCCTTGCCTTGTAACAAGCCTTCTTGGGGCATCAGACTTTATTGTTAACAAAGTAGTAGATGAAGCCATCATTTGTCTCAACTCTTTAGCGGCAAATCAAGGCATGCCTCCTATCACCAACACCTGCTTCACA
Organism: Carnegiea gigantea; assembly: GCA_029747015.1. NCBI lineage: Eukaryota > Viridiplantae > Streptophyta > Magnoliopsida > Caryophyllales > Cactaceae > Carnegiea > Carnegiea gigantea. The sequence continues at coordinate 135,165 of JAKOGI010001466.1, forward strand.
ACAGCCATAATGGAGAGCAATGTTCCTCTAGATGTGATGCACAGAGACAAGTCTTTGACAGTCAGTGGCATCAAGAACTTCCTCAAACGTGTGTGCGCTCGCATTTTTACTGACATTCTGCGCCGAGTTACTGCAAGAAATCGAACTGCACGCATACGGTATTATCAACGTCTAAATATTCCTGGGTTTCCTCATCCCATCTTTGGGGATGTCCCCGTTTTGGATCTGCCGTTGTATCAGCTTTTTCCTCTTGATGACTTGTGGGGATGGAGCATGAGAATATAATCATGACTCATGATCATGAAAAGGAATGAGCTAGGTGCATTGTCCCAAGTTTTATAGATTCAGTTGTCACCTGTCTTGCAGTTCAATAAATTTACATCTTCATGACCTTGTGTGTGTTTCCCTGCTTATCTAAAGTTTAGACCTAGCAAAAGTAACCGAGATTTGATACTTGAACTATACAACCCATAACTATACCCATACCTGAGCTAGCATTTTAAATAGGCTCACCCGTAATCAAAATCAACCTAACCCAAATTGAAACCAATCCAAACTTTCCTACAAAGTTGACTTTTTTGGGCAAGACAACTTTGTCGTACAAAAGATTGACTGACCCGAGATCAACCCGTATCAAGAATCACCTGAATCAAACTGAAATGGCATTGATTTTACACATGACCCAATCCAAACTTTACCCAACTAATACTCGAATTGAACGTCCAGTTGCCAGGTCTATAATGTTACATAAATCTCAATAGTGTGGGATATCTCATACACGGTCAAACCTATCAATTTCCCCCTGTTCAATTATATTGGGGAAAGTATCAGATATGATACTGAATTCTACCCAATTGAATATCTTCACATTTTATGCGATTTCCCTAAAAATGAGAAATGGAATACTAAAAACAAAAGAAACACACGTGAATGTAGGCCGTCAAGTACAAAAATTCAGTGACCTGTGGCGAAAATTTGTTGAAGACTACACATTAAAAGCGCAGTAAACTTGAAGCAGCATTCATGACAATTAAAGCCAGATATTACGACGCAAGCACGTCAGAAGAAAGCTTTGTTATTTCACCAAATCCAAGCACATCCTAAACATACATGCAGATACATAAAATACACAATCCATAAAATTTCAGAACTACTACAAAGTGGCACTCAAAAGTCGTAGAGATTTCTGAAAGAGAAATGCGATAAATTGGCCTTCAATCTGTCACCCAAGCTAATCTGCTTGACCCAACCACAACTCATATAGACACAAACTGTTGGGTATTATGATACTTGAAATACAATATTAAAACTGGTCAAAACTCAAAGCATCCTTACTGAGCTCTTCTAAAACAGGATAATTGTAGCAGATCTCATGTAGCTAGGTCATATTTACAGAAGATTCAGCCAGAATCCAGGACATTACTGGGTGACATAATTAAAGGCGCCCGCTTCTTGGACTAACCTGTCAGTTAAATCTGCAAGGCGGGCAACTTCAGATTTAACCTCAGTAAGGAATTCATTAGCATCGACTATATTTGACTCCAAATCAATCCCCTTCTGCTGTATAATGTTACCTCTCACGTCATTTGTACTGGTACCAAACCCATTTGGTTGGAAGACATTGAGATCAAGATCAGCTTCAACGGTCAAGCTAGCCTTATTAAGCAGCTGCCTACTCATTTCCACTAGTTTGTGCAGAGCACTAGTTGCAGCCTCAATCTCAAGCTGAGCAGCTTCCAGTTGAAGCTTCTCAATAGCCGAATCCTCTATAACCCTCTCTTGAGTCCCATCTTGTGGCATAGTATGGAGTTGCTTCAGATCATTAGCATCTCTAAGCATTTTCTCTTTCAATTCTTTCAGTTCACTGTCTTTCTCTTCTAGCCCCTGGGAAACCATTTTCAGTCCCTTATCTTTGATTGTCAGTTCTCTCTGTGTGGCTAAAAGTTCCATCTCCTTTGCCCGAAGCGACTCCTTCGTCAGTTCGAGTTCAGTCTCCAGCTGTTTCTTCTCCCACCTGAGATCTTCAGTAGGTTTTTCCAATAATTTCAGTTGGAGTGAGCCCATGTCCCCCATTAGGCTTGGTGTGTAGAGATTTCCCTCTTTTGTGGATATGACCAATTCATTGGTGAGATCCACAATTCTTTCAACTACAGATTCGGCTGCAGAAGCTTTCAGCTTCGCGTCATTCAACTTGTATTGCATTGCCTGTGCATAATCCTCTTTTTCTTTAAGCATACCAGTGGCTTGGATAAGCTGGTCCTCCTTGCTCTTTAGGAGCATCCTCAGCTCTTCTATCTCTGAATCCAGTTCCTCTAATCGCTTCTTAGCAGTGATGAGCTCAGAATCCCTTTCATTCAAGAGTAGCTGAAGCGAATCCTGTTGAGATATCAAATGTTGGATTTCAAGTTTGGCATCCACCAATTCTTCTTCTTTAACCTTTAGGAGATCACTAGTTTCTTGAAATTTGTTATTCCTTTTCTTAAGTTCCTCGTCAAGGGAAGACAGTTCTTCTATCGCTTGTTGCAAAGAAGACTTCTCCTTGGACAGTTCATTCTGTAGACCTTCTATCAGATCTCTCTTCAAGGACAAGTCCAGCTCAAGTTCCTTGTTCTGAGCCTCAGCAACTCTAAGTTTTTCTTTCTCATCTTCTACTTCTACGTGTGCATTTTTAAGGCTATTCATGTATGACATAACAGTTGTCCTTTGTTCTTCTAACTCTAATAATTGTTTTTCAAGTAGAACCTCCCGTTCTTCCATTTTCTGCCTAGAGGAAAGCAATGACTTCTGAGAAGAGACCAACTCAGACCTCACATCAGTAAGAAGCCTCTTTACTCTCTGAAAATCTTCCATAGTCTCCTTACTCTCTCCTATATGTTTCGAAGCTTCCTCCCCCAGCCTTTTGAGTTCTTCTTGCGCCAACAACCACTCCATTGTCTGCTGCTCCAATTTGTTCTCCACTTCTTTCACTTTCTCCTCCTCAAGCTGCTGTCGAGCCATGGATTCTTCAAGCTCTTGTTGTTTTACATGAAGCGCATTTTGCAGTTGTTGAAGTTCAAGATCTTGTCTTTTAACAATTGCATTTGCCTCATCCAACAGCTGGGCCTTGGATCTCAGCTGAGCTTCAGCGCTAACAGCTTCTGCGCTCTTGCGTGTCAATTCATCTCTCATTTTATTGATCTCAACCTGTTTTGATGACAACACAGATTTTGCTCTCGCAATCTCTTGGTCTCCTTCCTTCAGTCGCATTTTCAGGTCTTCTATATGCCTCGCTTGGGAAACTAGCTTCAGATTAGCCTGCCTTAGTTCCTCCTCTAATTTCTCCTGTTTAGAATGAGCTACAGCAATTTTCCTTTCCCTCTGCTCTAACTCTTTTCTTGCTTGGTCCAATTCAGCATGCTCCAATATCACCAGTCTTTCTGCTTCTTGTAGATCCTCTTCCTTCTTCCTCAGCGCTTCTACTGCAGCCAGAAGATCAGATTCCAGATTTTCAAGGTTAATGCCTGACTGAACACCATCATGAAGAAGATGAGAATTGCCATTCATCTGTTGTTCCAGTTTCTGTGTTCGTGCAAACAACCGCTCAAGAAGAGCCCTGGCAGGCTCAGGAGATTCATTGCTATTAATGGTTGGCCTGCTATGTCTGAGGACTGAGTTGATCCTATGAAGAGCGCCACATCTGGCTGTGCTTGTCATAAAAGAAAATGTCCTGTCTCTGCCATGTACTCCAGCAAAGGATAACTGCAAACAGGATGTCAAACATTAGAATGTGAGCTCTGCTGAGCATACATAAATCTCAAAGCCATAAACCAAAAAGGTTTTTGGAATCAGGCCATACCCATGTCCGTACACACAACATAGCATCTTGGACCAATGCAGCTAGTTGCAGGGAAGGAAAAGTTGAAGCAACATTATGTCATTCGTTTAAGTAGGCAAATCACTTCGCATAGCAACTACATTCCAAAACCTAAGAATTCATGAGTTCACCTTAAAATGTAGACATGGAAGAGAGTGGTGCATAGATCATATGAAAGTAACGAAAAAGATTCCCAAATTATTGCCAACAACGACATATAGAAGCGACCACCCTAACAAGTTTCCAAGACAGGCATCAGGCTATAAGTATATCCCAGTCAAATTAGCATAAAGCAACAAACAATAGGACCATCAGCACAATCGGCTCTCCATCCAGCCTGAATCAGATTTGACATGCCCATCACTGATTGGAAATGAGAGGGAGTAAGAGCCAAAAAATTCAAAAAAGGGTGAGAAATGTCCCACAGGTAAGTTCTAAAGCAGCATCGTGACGTACAGGCTTCCTAAAGTTATTTGAGATAGTTTTCCAGTCCATTATCTTTCATATACACCAGTTGTTCAAAGCAGAAGATTTCATGAACTTGCAGCAATAGGAGCAAACAGCATAACTAACTACAATTAAGACGACTTACAGCCTCCTCTTGGGAACTCTGATCTTAGAAAACCTTCGATCTCTAAGAATCCATACAAATTTGCAACAGCCCAACACCAAAAAACAAAAAACAAAAAACAAAACCAAAAAAAAAAAAAAACCAAACCGAGCCACCCGTTTCTTTCTCTCCTCCCCTTGCTCCAATCTTTTCTTTTCCCTTCTTTTGGCACTTGGGACTTAGAGATCACCTGAATGCACCTGGGAAATCCCATTCTTGAATCATAATTATTCACCAAATCTGACCAAAGTAGCAATCCAATACAAAATGGATTATGTCACTTCTGCAATTTCAGCAGTGCAGCTACGTAGGCTTCAATTCTCTTCTCACATACACAAACTAACGAAAAAGCAGAGGAAGAACTGTATGCTGCTACACCAGTTCCTTTGTGCATCTTGGATCATACTTACACAAGCTCATTTTGTGGTCCCCCAATCATGGTACAAAATCAATCGCTGACATTTTAACATCATGGGTATCTCTCCATATCCAATGAATACCAATAAACACCAAATCATTATCAGCAGCACAGTATTTCTTAATTCAATTCCTCTAAATCACCCCAGGAAACTCACACCTAATCCACTATAAAATCCCAGACACTCCAAATCATAGCCAGGCTATATACATTCCCATTCTGCTCAATAACACAGTCAATATTCTCCATTACACAACAAATTGGACCTCTAGATGAACCCATCATTATAGCAGAATTTCAATTTCTCTAAATCAAACCAAGGAATAATCACACACCTAATCAACTAGAAATTGCCAATTTGCTCAATAATATAGTCAATACTCTCCATTAGACAACAAAATTGGACCTATATCACAAACCTCAAATCAGCTGCATTTCCCAGTCGCAGAAAACAAACCCGGATCACCACATTATCATTAGCTATATTCCAAACACGTAACACCTCCCCTCCCCTCCCCCCCCCCCCCCGGGGAGGGAAAAAGAAAAAGAAAAAAACTCGCTAACTCATCAAAATCCAATCCTTAAAGCCCTCAACTTCCAAAAGCCAAAACCAAACCAGGACCCAAATCCGACAAAGAGCAAAATATAACACTAGAAACAAGCAATAGTTCCATAAAAACCAACTGACACAAGACATCCCAAACAACCCCCCCCCCCCAAAAAAAAAAATCATCAAATTCAAATCCCAATTCGAAACCCTCAAACCCTCAAACCAAAACCAACCCCAAATCCTACAAAGGGCAAAACATAACACCTCAAACAAGAAATAGTTTAACAAACAACAAACCCCAATGAAAAACACAGAGTGACGGTTAGGAGATTACCGTGAAATGACTGTTACGAACGGTAGCAGGAAAATAGGGACGAAGAGAGGATGACAACGCCATGGCTCTCTTCGTGGGCACATCAGTGTGAACCCCTCACCTTAGAAACTGAATTCAATCTTCCAAAAATACAAACATAAATTCAACCTTCGTGGGCACAATATACTGCAAACAACGAGAGAGAGGATGAAGCAAAGTCGAAACAGTGAGAGAAGAAGGCATAAAAAGAGGAATAGAGTCCCAGCTTCGCCAAGGCCAGAAGTTGAAGAGAAAATGGGTAAAGGCAAAAAGGAACGAAACTAAGAGGGAAGGGAGAGAAGAGGCGCACGTTGGCCAACGGCGTGGGATTTCCTAGCACAAATGGAAAGCAATGGAATTGATCTTTAGAAAAATTTCCACCCAAAAAAAAAAAAAATTGCAATGGAAATAACCGCTTGCGTACACACCTTTTTTTTTTTCTGGTTGTAATGGGCATTCTTTTTTTTGGGGGGATCAGCAAGATAACACAAGTTCATTAAAATGTATAAGAAAGTAACAAAGGATGCTGTGATTAAAAAAAATAAAATAAAACAAAAGAGTTAAGTAACAAGTGAACCCATATTTACTACCAGCGATCTAGAAAGTCTAGCGATATTATGGCAAAATGCATTACAACTTCCATTCACATTATATTGATAAAAAATGCACTTCTTGAATATCAGTTCATCACCTTCCAAACCAGACACTCCATGCTTCCTCTTAGAACATATAGTCTTGATGGTAGTGGCTCGGCCAGCTTCATGATTATTATTGTGTATCCATCTTTTGAATCTTTTGTCATTATTGCAATCTTCCCTGTTTATGGCGTATTGAAAAGCCTTCGACTTATAGAACTTATTTCCTTCCTCCTTCAATCCTTTAGACTTCATAAGTGTGTCATGATTCCATCTTCATAAGAGCTAATTTTATGTCTTCATGGAACTCATCCTTCATTTGATCCTCGAATAACTCAGCTAATAAAGACCCAGATTGATAATCCTGAGAGGCAAGCTCCACAACAAGTCCTAAAACCCTGTCCGATTGCAAAGTTGATGCTGCCCTGGACTGAGACGACCAAAAGCCGATTGCACCTCTTGGTTTAGTCAATTGGGGGTTGAAATCACAAAGTATAGATGAAATTTAGGAATACTTATAATCATTCAAGCTACTTGGACGACTAAGAGACTAAACCCTAATTCGACTATGATATGAAGAGAAGCAGCAAAGATGGAAAATTAGAATAGGAAACTTGAAATTGGTGTTCGTAGCAGAGGGCACGATCGGCAACAGTGTCCAAAGAAGCCGTCGCTGATGGCCTGAGGCGGTGACGTGGGAACGTTTGTGGGTGGAGATATTTTGGGGTAGAAGAAGTCTTCAGAGTTCAAAATTCAGCTTTTTTCCTTGTTAAAAGGAAGAGAATTTATTTTTTAATCCAACAGAGAAGTACACAATAGTTATGCGATAGTTATGAAAAAAATTTGTCAGGCTTTATGGAACAAGGAGAGGGCAAATATTTGAAGTACAAATTTTTTTTATTTATTAAAATCACATTATATTGCCTTAATTTTTTTTCTAAAATATTAGTAGAATTTTAGACTTATTAATGATGTTATTTTATTAAAAGTCAAGCAATGGCCTTATGAGATTAACATAACATATCCCCTTTCCCCCCCTCCTTGCCCCCTCCTAAAACCCTTACAGACCCCCCAATAGGAAAAAGTCGATAAATTTGTCATTTCATGAAATTTCATTGATATGTATAATAATTAACTTTTTTGGTGTTTTATATATAATAATAATGAGTAACAAAGGCATAAAAATAAGTATATATGAAATTTTTATAAAAATTTGAGCATTAATAATAAATATGAGGCTAGTGCCAAAGAATGCAACATGTAATATTAAATCTAATGTCATATTTTGATTAAAAACATATTTAAATTTGATTAAAATTTACAAACAAAAGTTTACTGCTTCACATAAAATTAACGAAGAACTAATAAAAGACAATAAAAACTACTTTCTTATTTGAAGCATGAACAATGTAGGATTGTAAATACCTTGAATTTTTTTTTTGGGGGGGGGGGGAGATGACTAGAAGTTTTGACAAAATAAAAAGTATAATTTGAAATTCAATATTTTCTTGTTTTTATTATCAATGTGCCTATGCCTCATCCAGAGGATTTGAAAATTAATTGTCTACATCTCTATACCTCAATTGATAATTAAAAAAAAAATCTAAAATTTAATCAGAGGAGGAACAATATCATTCATGTATATTCCTCTTTGTATATATTCTTTTCATCCCTCTTTGTACATATTCCTTTCAACTGTAACAATAATTGTATATTTAAGTGATAAAGGACGGACCCTTTCAAAGTCCCCGTAAATATCTGCCTTTGGCTTATCCTCTGGCATTGTAGAACCTCTGGAATGAGGAGAGAGAGTACGCGAGCACGGCCAGGGAACACTCACCAGAAACATAACGCCATGTGGCGAAGTCCTGGAGATGATGGCGGACGTTTCATTGCAAGTTTGAAGCTGCTTGGTTGTTGTCAAAAAAAACAAAAAAACAAAAAAAAAAGTTTGAAGGTTTATTCTGTGGTGGAATGAGCATGACTTGACAAGTGGGCCGATCCCCCACCAAATCAAAAATGGGCTAAATTTAGGACAATTTCGAGTTTTCACTTTGTTTAGTTCCATGGCGTCGAAGTACCTTCGATGGATTGTTTGGATTCTCTTGTAGTCGTGTCTGTATCTTTTGGGCTTTGTTAATAACCTGTGTCCATCCAAAAAAATCATGACTTGTAAAATGAATTTTTTTATCGTCAGCCTATTTCACACAAAAGCCATCATTTTCAATCCTATTCCCACCAGCCTAATATGTTCCTTTTTTTTTTTTGGTTCTAATTATTTCATTAAATACGTATTTATTTTGACAATATCAGTTAACAATAAGTAATAAATAATAACAAAAGTGATAAGATTTAACAACAAGCAATAAGTAGTAGTTATTAGGAGTAGGGAATAATCAGAAGCACTAAGTAGTGGTAAAAAGTTGTGTAAAAAAAAAAAAAGAAAATGATAAGCAATGACAAATACTAAAGTGAACATGTTCTAAATCCTTATCTGGCATTATTCCTTTTAAAAAAAAAAGTTTTAAAAAATGGTTCAGTGATTTTTGTTCCTTTTTTGATATGTAACATAAAAACCAATGCAAATAAAATTGCATTTTACGTTAGGACTGTTCATTGATCCAGGATCGGATTAGACCGGCCTGGATCGAAGACTGATTGAGAACTACTAGAAGGACCGAGGTCCGGACCGATCCAAAGTCGGCCTGGACCAGACTGGACCTGGGAGAACTCGGATCGGACCAATTTGGATCGAGTCTCCAAGGCCCAAATCTAAACTTTGCATATGTTTCCATCAAAAACAAAAAGAAAAAAGGGGAGACATCATATATTTATATAAGGGTTAATTAACCATACGGAAGCGCAAGATAACAACAATAGTATCTCTGAAAAGAGAAAAGATAACAAGAATAACCTGCCGCCTATGATGAAAGTCCAAAATTTAAAATGTAAAAAGATACTGGTAAGTAATGATGATCGTCAGTCGGTGACAAAATTGTTTAACTGGGTGTAGCCGTGGGAAACTTGCTAGCTAAATAGGGTCCAGAAGACTATACATGGACCTAGTGGTGCATGATTATTTTTGTCTTGATAGAAATTTATTATTGATCAAAAGCTGACAAGGGGGGAAACCTTGTTATCAAAAACAAAAGTCCAGTGCTGAACTCACAAGAGCAGGGGTGAGGGTGCGAGGGGTCTGGGAGGGAGTTATCGAGAGCTGCGAGGTATTATGCACAGTCTGATATTAAAAACTCAAAAAAAAAAAAAAAAAAAACAAAGAGTCCACATTTAATCGGTCCACGGTCCGATCCATCAGTCTACTCAGTTCAGATCTGAACCGGACCGAAGACCGAAACTAAAAAAAGAGAGGCCCGAGGATCGGACTGACTTAGCACGGTCTGATCCGATCTGGGTCTAAACCGAATAATGAACAGCCTTATTTTACATCTATATTACTAGTCTTTTAACACTAGTAGACAAGTAGATGAAGCTTACAATATGAAGGACAATCTAACAATATTTTTTTCACAATGGTAATTATGGGCCATCTATTGGATCCCTATCTTAGGGAAGACCCACCAGACCAACCAACTCAGGGGAACGGGGATAAAGTTCCCAGGGTCTAAGACCCAACCCACACACCCCTCTCTTCTAATTAATTGGCAAAGAAAGGTCCCCATCCAGATTTGAACCTAAGTGGAGAGAGTGGGGCAAAGACAAGCATGCTAATCTGCTACATGCAGATCAACGGACAATCTAACAATATACTCAAAGAGAACTAATGATTATGTATTGAGGTAATGAGACATTAAGTATTTTACTTGGCACATGGAAATTTCTTTTGTCAAGATGCACTAACTATTTAGCACAAACATTTATTATAAGATGATAATGTCATTAAATCTGACAAAACTAATTCGAGATTCGAAATCCGAATTGAAGGACCCGGACCCATACCTGAACCGATACCCGAAATGGGATGAACTAATTTGGACTCGAACACTCGCAGTAACCCGATCTATGACCGAATGAGACTCGAATTCTAGCATGAACTGAAATGACCTACACCGGAAATGACCCAATCCAATTCAAATCCAATCTATAGTGATCCGAAACGCAGTGAACCGAACATGGTACAACCCAAACCCAAACTGAACCGTACCCGATTTAAAACCGATTTGATTCTTACCTGACTCAATTTTACCCAAATAAAACCCAAAGTTAAGTATATCCGACCCGAATATAACCCGAATCGAAGCATACTCATAACTCTTCAACCCGGAACTATTCCTAATTTTCTAAATTTCATTGCTAAGGCGTAGAAGAAAAACTCCTATAGCAATTTAGCGTAAGTTTTAATAAACAAGCAAGTTATAATCTAACTATGAACCATAGTGCATAATATCATTAAAGTCTTTAGCTAGTAGGTAAAATGTAATATTGTTGACGTATTTCAATTAGGTCTAGCAACGAGTAGGAGACTGAGGGAGGGTAGGCGGCGGCCGACGAGTAGGAGACTAAGGGAGGGTTAAGTGGCAGCCGGCGAGTAGGAGAATAGGAGGCTGACTGACTAAAGAAGGCTTAGGGCATTAGGCAGCAAGAGATGAGGGATCTAAGCAAAGCAACTATCACTGGTCTCAACTGTCCAGTCTGTCTTCAAGAATTTTCAGCTTTCAGTTTCACTTAGGTTTTGCTTCTTAAAATAATAAAATTCTAAAATTATCAATGGTAGCTTTTATTTTTTTGGGTTTTAGAGTTTTAGGGAGAATTCTGAATTTTTCAAATTCAATTGGTTGAGCTTAGGTGGGAAAGAAAAATAACTTGAGAGGGAATTTTTACAAATGAAGTCATCTAAAAACTTAAGACGAAAAAATAAAATAGTAATAGTTTTATATTTTTAATTTGATAGATATGCAGTAAAAATATAAGAGAAAAAAAATTAATCAAGATAGAAATTAAGAAAAGATAAGCAAAATTAGCAAATCATTAAACTTATTAGGATCTCGCAATCCTATTTTACTATTTGATTCACTTAATGACCTAATACAATATATGCTATGATTATAATATCATTCTGTGATTACTGTAAAAAATGTCACACTACTGATCTGTGATTCTAAATCATCTTCATAACATGTTTAATTCTACATAATCATATTTAAAAATATATGTTTGTATATGATCTCATAATAATGTGACTCATTTAAATTTTGGACAATTAAATTCCAAATCTTGAGTTTCGATAATGAATATGCACAATCACAAAAATATAATACGAATTGACACATACTCATATATCGTCGTCACTTTCGAATTTTGACTCATTAGGCACATACAGATCAAATTATTAATCTCACAAAGACAAATCTTTAAATTTTGATGTATGATCACTTAACGAGCTATCAAAGAACATTGATTCGATCATTGAAAATGTCAACTTGAACGAACTTGTTTCTATTTACCAGCTCCAAATATGACAAACGTGAAATTATGAACCAACATCGGGTTCAGAATAAGAATTTTATTATTTTCATTCTTTTCTTTTGTCATTTTTCAAAGTATGCTTTGGTATTGAGCCTTACAAATGAGACAATTGACTCATGATTTGCATTAGGTTGATTCATTAATTTTGTCATCGCATGACCTCAATTCAGATACTTGAAACTTGACTTAACCACACATAATCCTTTGCATGATTGCACGGCGCATCTGATATAGGTTTAGGGAGGGGTTGTATACTTGTATTTGTAAGTTGCTAACTTTCTTAATAAATTTATAACTAAGCCCATTAGATTTTCCATAACAAAAGTCTCTTTTAATTATATATATATGTGTATATGTGTGTGTGCGTGTGTGTGTGTGTAATTTAAATACAAGTAAAAAGAAGTATTTTAAATATAAAACACAAATGTATAATTATTCACGTATGAATTAAAAGAGGAATATAGAATAAATAGGCTTGTCTAATTAAGCAATTTTTATCTTTTGGATACAATTGAAGAGTAAACATGACTATATTGAAACTATACAATGATTCGAAATTAATTTGACTTAATTTATACCCGATCCGATTTACAACCGACCTGATATTGACCCAAACATTGAATTGAATCGCAACTGGACTGAATTAGACTCAATCCATATCTAATCTGAACCGGGCTACTGTAGATAACACGTAACTGATCGGACCCGAGTTTCACCCAAACTAAACCCGTACTGACCCAAACATGAATGACCCGAAAGTAACCCAAACCCGAACTTCACCTGATCCAAACCCGAACTCGACCCGAATATGATTGACTCGAAAGTAACTCGAACCAAACTAAGACCCAACGCGTATTCAAATCGAATGACCTATTTATCAAGTTTAAATATCATACTAGTTATATAAGTGAAAAATAACAATAGCGCATCCTAAGAGAAGATCTCATCCAACATTTTGGAATCAAATTCATATTATTCATTTTTCTTCGGACAAATCCAATCGACAAACAAAAGCCATACAATCACTAGTTCATACTCGGTATGGGCATAATTAAGGAAATAATGAGTCGTCTTATGTGGTCGACAATATGCCTGTGCTGTCGTTCACAAAATGGCCAGAATACTTATCTTCAGGCTAAAAAAGAATAAATTAAAGTATGTTGATGGTCCAACTTTTGGCTAAATGGGAATCCCCAGTCATCTCCAATACTCCAATAATACGCTGTTCTGAAATCGACTTTGTACATCACCGTACTTGCCAACCTGTCCTCAATATGTGTATCTTAGAGCAGATTCAGTAATGAGTCAAATTTTTAATTCATTAATGGAGACCTACTATCTCACATCAGTTTCTAAGTTAAGTTTTTGCCTTACAAGCTTTCCTCTCTCCAATGCGAGGCTCACCACTTTAAGGGTCTGTTCTATTTCGCGTTTTAGATAGATAGATAGATATAAGGAGCTGTAAGGAGCTGTAAGGAGATGTAAGGAGCTGTGAGGAACTGTAAGGAGATGTAAGGAGCTGTAAGGCTGGATGTAAAGAGTTGTTGAATTGTTGAAGAGTTGTATAATATAATTTATTTTACAATGAACGTTTTGGATGAAAAATAATAATATTAAAATAATATACTTATTAAAAATAAACAATTAATTAAGTTAATTGTACAACAATAAAATATATTAGTTTCCATAAATTTGGTGAATAAAATTTCGTCCAAGATTTTTTATATGAACATTAGTTTGATCGAGTAAGCAAAGTATAACAAAAAAAAAGTAAACTTTTTTGACAAAATTGAATACAACTCTTCAAATAAATTCCTATTTTAAATAAATAATTTTAAATATAAATAAATGTATGGTCATCTATGATAATATATATTTCATATCGGAACTCAAATATAATTTACGTCGTTATATTATGTTTTTATATTTATATAAATGCTGTGTTCATAAGATATTTATGAATTTTGTATATTGGTAGTATCATTAAAAACATATACATATTTCTTTAACTAAAATAAATGAATGTTATAGAAAATCTATAAGATGTAAGAAGATGTATGAAGATGTAAGGAGATGTGAGGAGATGTAAGGAGCTGTAAGGAGATGTGAGGAGATATAAGGAGCTGTAAGGAAATGTGAGCTCTTAGTTAAATCCTAAAAAACGTGAAACAGAACAGGGCCTAACTCATTAAATAAAATAATACATATGGACTCCACACCCAAACATATTTAATTACTTTAGTTTGTATATTTTGCTTTGATATTTGGGCTTATTATTTTTGTGAAAAATAATTTGCACACAATAACTTGATAACACAACTAATTACAAGCTCTTAATTTTTTTTCAAAAAAAGATCTTGACTTAAAAAAAAAAATTCACACATGTTTGAATAAAATATTACAAGAGTTTGATAAATAAAATTTTAAAAAAAAAAAGATACATCGCATTAGACTGTTAAGAACCAACGTGCATGCTGGACATGAAGAAAGGAAAAAATAGCTACAATTTGGTTTTAAAAAAAAATACATTGACTACGATATAAAATATTAGGGACGTGCAAAATCGATCAACCGGAGTTTCGGTTAACCGACAATCGGTTAACCGGTTTTTCGGTTCGAAAAATTTTGAAGCATAACCGAACTGAAAATTTTAGTTAACCATTTTTCGGTCAACCTAAAATTTTGGTTCATTCAAAATCCAAACTGGAACCAAACCGAAAAAGTCGGTTAACCAGTTTTTCTGTTCAGTTAACCAATTTTTCGGTTCGGTTACCAGTTACCCGTTCATAAATAAGAAAAAAAACGTATACTTTCTTACCTAAGTTTTTCATTTTTATGTTTAAATTCTTTTTATGAAAATTAAACTTGGGTTACTATTTATAAATAATAAAAAAGTGCACTTTCTTACCTAATTTTTTATTTTTTATGTATAATTTTTTAAGAAAACAAAATTATTTTCAGTTCTCTTTACCACCGATTAACCGAATTTTCAAATTTTCCAAAGCGTAACCGAACCGAAAACCGAAAATTTTTTCGATTCGGTTAACCGAACTGTTTTTTTGAAAAATTTGTTCGGTTTACCGATTTTTCGGTTTGGTTTATCTGGTTCTTCGGTTCGGTTTTTGGTTTTTGGTTTCAGATTTTTTTGCAAACCCCTAACGATATTCAACTGAAAACAAAAACAATACAATAGTTTAACATTAAAAAAATACATTAGTTACGACATTCAACTAAAGACAAAAACAATACAATAGTTCAACATTAAAAAAGAAAGTACAATATGACGAACATTGAACTGTCATATCTGTCGCCGCCCTGATTTCTACTTACATATTTCCTCAATCAGGTCCGCTTCGAGACGTTTATGTGTGTTGAGGTCACGATCTTCTTTTGATCTTTGAAAGTACGTCTCGTAGCATAGATGGTGCTCGTGGTTAACAATCGACGCCAGGGGCGTACCCTCCACAATGTCGTAGTCAAATGCAAGCTCGTAGTTATCCCGCTTGTCCTCAACAATCATGTTATAGAGTATCAAACATGCTTTCATTATAACACTTATGTCTTGTTCATCCATAAGACAAGCGAGGCCACGTACAATGGCAAATCGAGCTTGTAACACTCTAAAGGCTCGCTCGACGTCCTTCCTAACTGACTCTTGATGTTCACCTAAGAGTTTTGCCTTTGGACCTTGTGGAAATGGGATAGTTTTAACGAATTGCCCCTTTTGGATAAATTTCATCCGAAAGAAATATCATATCTCGTAGTAATGGTCATTGACGACATACTCACATTTAGGAGCTTGATCTTCATATAGCTCTTGAAAAACCGATGAGCGGTCAAGTATGTTTATGTCATTGACACTTCCAGGCAAATCAAAAATCGCATGCCATATATATCCAAAGATTGTATGATGCAACGGTTTCAAGGATGATAGTTGGCACCCTATAAAGTTTTTGGTCAAATGATGTCGTCTAAGCCGCTGGGCAATTCTTCCGCTCCCAGTGCATGCAATCGATTATTCTCAATATACTGGAAAAATCACGGACTTCAGCAACTTGCAATAGGCGATCAACATCGACTTGATTTGATTTTCTCAAGTACTCCTTCCCAAATACCTACATGACACCTAAGGTTAATTTCTTCATGCATTCTAGTGCAATGCTTGCACCAATATTTAAGTATTCATCCACACAATCGGCTGTTATACCATAGGCAAGCATTCGCATGGCTACATTACATTTGGTTAATGGTGTCAACCCATGCTTTCCTACCGCATCATATCTCAACTGAAAGTACTCAGAATGATTGCTAAGCACCTCCACAATGTGGAGAAATAAGTGCCTTCGCATTCTAAATCTATGACGGAAATGATGTTCGTTATAGATTTTTTCCTATTAAATATTCTGTGAAGTAGTCTTTGTATAAATGGTCATGTATCTGTTCTCTATCTCTCTTAATACATCTTTTCTTTACTCAAGACCTGGATGCTAAAGGTGTGAGCTTTATTGCCGCTTGCCCAAGTTACAGAAGAAACGTCATATGTTGAAGCACTTGTTGTTGACGAGGTAGTAAATTTTGCACAATGTATCATCGTCTGAATTGTTGATGGTAAAACTCAAACCATCTGATGATGATGAGGAGCATGATGAGGAGGATTTTCTCTCAAGGGGCAGCTTCCCAGTATTGAAATTGTCTATTACAAACGGCCTGTGTAACATGACAATAATTAAACATTAATGTGGGGAAGGCAAGCATTTGATTAACCAAGAGGCATAATAATTATCAACTTTATAAGAAAATATGATTACAATATATAATGTTTAAGACAACACATGGTAAGTAAAAGTTACACAATAAGATCTTCCATCCTATAATGAACAACGTACTTCTTAGAATCTATCTAATAAGGGGGAGGGAAGACATATTACCTACTTAATGATGAATGCCCCAATTGACCGCTTCTGATTTCTGCTTTCCTTGACTCATAATAAGCAACATCTTTAGGAGTCATACTTGAGATGTCCAACATATCATTATTTTATCTTCATGGGCCCTCACATTGTGTTCCTACATCATCAACTGATGGGCCCATTCTTCATCCCTTAAGCGAACGACATCCTTTTCTGTTGTCGCCCTTTCACCAATGATAGGAACCAAACCTTTGAACATTTTGCTCATATCATTATCGATTGTGCCAAATTCCTTGAAATGGCTAGTGACTAGCTCAACCACGGTGTTGTTACCATTTTCTTTGGCCCTTCTCTTAGTAGCTTTCCTCCCATCGGGTCTGGTGCTTCCACCCACACCTTCATCTCGTGGCTCTTTTGTCAGGATTAGATCTTTTTGACGATCCTGACCTTGACTTAGGTGGGTTACAAATTGTAACGGCCCGAACCTAATATTCATTCTGAGTACCTTGACATTATTTTAATTACAAATTGATCAAATTGGGCGCTGCATTTCAATGCAGCATTTTCTATATATGTATATGTATTTGTGCACTGCAGGTTGAAACGACATCGTGCCCTCAAAATGAACTATGTTATACTCCGTCATAATTCATTAAAATTCCAATAAATAATTGAACATCCACTAAAATTAAAATAAAGATATGTTC
The DNA here is from genome assembly GCA_029747015.1 of Carnegiea gigantea. NCBI lineage: Eukaryota > Viridiplantae > Streptophyta > Magnoliopsida > Caryophyllales > Cactaceae > Carnegiea > Carnegiea gigantea. The sequence goes on from JAKOGI010001466.1 coordinate 152,684, forward strand.
TCCTAAAATTGACATTCAAAGGATGAAAATTTTGAATTCAGTAATTTTAGCCAACGATTATTAATTCAATCATATGGATCTATGAGTAATGAATGAAAAATTTTTTTAAAAAAACCGGAGCACTAATACTCATCAGATTGGTATGCTAAAAATTAAACCAAAAAAAAAAGAGGGCAAACCGACATGAGGTCGGTCTAAACCCAAAGCAACCCCCCCAAACTCTCAAACTCACTCTGCCTTCTCCTTCCTCAGCTTGAAGGACCGCCCGACACCCCCTCCCCCTCACCGCTGCTATTCGCTGGTCCCTCTCTGATCGCCGGCAGTCCACCGCCGCCACCGGCGCCTCCATCCCCATCGCTGGTCACCTCAAAACCCAGACCTCTGCCCCACTACCCGTCTGCCCGTGTGAAAAGCTCTCCCCTGTTCCCTCTCTGTCACCATTCATCTGCACGCCGGCGTCGCCCCACCACGGTCCCGACGTCGTCGGTAGCCACCGTTCACTGCTATCACCATCGTCCTCTTCCCCGTGTCCTACTTTAGTGAGTTCTTAGAAGGTAAAATCCTAACCTCCTCTAATCTGATTTTGATCGTTTTGAGATTGAATCTTTGTAAATAATGTTGTAATTAGTTCTGGAGAGCATTGATTTGACATTTCTTGGGGGGTTTATTTGCTGATTTGATTGTGTGGAATGATTGAGGAGTGGAGGTGAACATAGTATATGTGTTGGCTGAAGGTTGAAGATGAACATTCGCTGCATTAATTCAATAGTGTTTAAATAGATTTCAATGCATATCTGAATATAAAAGAGAGATATGTATACATACATACATACATATATATATATATATATATATATATATATATATATATATATATATATATATATATATATGTCGAGTCAACGTGTTGTGGTCTTAAGCATGGTGGTTTATTGTTTATGAAATGGGATTGACGAGAATTTTAGGTTGACCATGCTTAGTTTGACGATGGGCAAATGGATTTTATGGGCATTTGAGGGAAATTGAGGAGATATGCATGTATCGAATGGATGCCACGGATGCGGTAATTTGGGGTCGTACATGGATTGTAATTGTTTATAATGATTTAATGGTGTTGAATTAATTCTAATGAATAATGCAATGAAATTGGTGGATTATATATGTTGGATGTGTATGATATTGAGTGGTTAGCCATAAATATGAGTGTAAGCTTGAAAAAGGATGAGTATGGTGTAAGGAAATGAAATGGGTTAGCCATGAGAATTTGACATTCATTGCCCGAATATGAAATTATGAATTAACTTAAGGGTTTCTTGAGCTTGAACTTGAAGATGGGATTAGGGGAAGCAATCGTTAACTGGGCTATTGAAAATAGTAGTTTAATTAAGCTCTTGAGATTAATTTGAAAAACTAAAAAGAAAATGTGTTTTACATGAGGATTACGTGGAAATATTATTTTGGGATTTTGGGAAACAAATTAAATACGAGATAAATATGGGAGGCTAAGTTAGGAATTATTGGACGAATTTAATGTTTTGGAACATTAATTTGTAATTTCTTGACTTTAATTGACGGTTCATTTTGTGTTGGAAAGCTGGAGGTTGAAGATGAACATGGTGATGAAGATCGGATGTTTCGATGTAAGGATTTAAACTTGTTCATGTTGTTTTAATGATGCTTCAATTTAGTTTGGTGAATATGGAATGGAACCAATGAGAAATATGTTTGCTTTAATTATGAAATTAATGGCATAATAAAGTGTTGGTTAGAATATATTTCGTTTAAAAGAGGATGACTAGGAGACTGGACTTGGGCCAATTAAAGTGGATTGATTAACGTTGCCTTGGGCTTAAATGGAGATAACGACTATGGTATGCAAAGAATAGTAGCAAAGCAATTGACGTTATTTCTAGCAATCAAAACAAAGTTAATAATCTTAACGAGTTTATGATCATAATAATGCGAATAGTAGTGGCGATAGCGTCAATGTTAATAACTCCAAGGCAGCCCACGCCGTCATGCCCTCCTGACAAGTATTAATCGAATGTTAACAATATTAAAGAGAGGAGTGAAACCAAAAATAAATTGGATTCAATTAAGTTAATAGCGCTCTAATAATAAGAGAGGTCAAGGGAATTTAAATTATTGAATCAGTAAGAAAATTTACTAAAATTTCTTAATCTCGCACTAATCGTAGAAATAACATATCTGAAGAAGAAATGAGGCCACTTCTGCTGTTTCAAACTGTCAACACACGTTCTCCCTTTACGAAAGAGCGAGAATCTCAAAGACTAGGTACGTACATCGTCTGTACTTTGCGAAAACTCATATGTTTCTCAGGAATGAAAAACTAATATAAGATTCATTTAATGCACCAATTTTCTCAATGTTTTGTCACATAAACAAGTGGCCCCGCCAATTATCAATCATCAGGGCTTATACCCATCAATATACGCGCGCGCGATGTCAACTCAGGCTTCTTGATTGGCCTGAGGGGTGAGCACCTAAAGTATGATCGTTTCAAGACGTACGTCGACTAAGGGGTCTACTTCCAGATAATAATCAGCAAATTAATTTTACTTATACATTCTCTCTCTCCTGTTTGCAAAACAAAGTATTTTGAAATGCAGGAATCCAACTATTTGCTTACAAAACTTATTTTACTGCATAGGAATGTACGTGCTGAGCTTCGGCTTATCATTCGAATGTTTTTATGTTTTCTGTTTTAGGTGAGAGGTCTATAAAAATTCTTCCTCTTGGCAAGCCAGAAGGCAGCAAGAAGTGAACAAGAGTTGTAGTGTTTATTGGGCGTTAACTATTCAAAGGCTCACAGTGATAGTAGGTAGAGAATTGCTTATAGTTATACTTCGAAACTTTAGGGGTTGATAACGTTTAGCATTGGAACGTTAAGTTGTCACATTTGTTATGAACTACATGAATGGGCCGATGTTTATTTGTGTCTCCATAAGTTCAGTAAATCAAGCAGCCTTATTCCATCATGAAACGGTGGCAATGCCTCCAATCAAATTAAAACTCTTCCGTTGCTCATTTATAATACATCAGTGGTTAAGCTAGAGTAATCAAACATTCGCAATTGGGAGCGTTACACAAATCGTCTTTCATTTGGGTTGGTTCTTAAGCATCTCATACCAATGCTCCATGTGAAACTTCTTCCTCGTACGTCCTTTGTACAACCTATAGGCCTCATTGAAAATCATATTCTTATTCCACCCCTTATTATGTTCCATTTAAAACATAACGTCTGTCCATTTATTGACTAATGAGGAGCTATTAGGAAGTATTTAGGTTTTAATATTTATAATCCCAAGTGTCAGGTTTATCGTTGAGTACTTGGGGTGTCATCCACTGGGAGTTGGTTTTCAAGTACCGAGGTAAACTCGAACGTTTCAAATAGGTTAAGCGAAAAAAAAAGAAAGAAAAGCTAAATTAAGCTAACAAACATAAAAGAAGAGGCTTGGAGTTACGATTAGGCCAATTTACGAACCAAGTAATCAAGACGAGTCATAACCTACCCAACCTATTCTGAAAACTAGAGATGGTTGGTTACATCATCGAAGACCACCCAAGCCCTCTCTCAAGGACATGAGCTAGTCTAATTAATCTAACTACCTATTTTCCTGGGGTTAAGCTAATTGGAACACAAGATTAGCAACCTTCACACCTAGCTAGGATTGGCACTATTTTTATGTCCAAATCCCGGGCATTCCCTCTTTCACACTAGCTAGTTGACCTCACTTTTCGGCAAAAGTCAATTGCCCAAAAACATGGATGAAAGCTCTCTTAAACATTTCATCGAACACTTGGCGGGCATGAGAAAAAAATCTAAGTTAAAAGTATAAATTGGAGGTGGGTAGGCCTAATCCAAGATTAAATAATCATCAAAAGCTAATCACAATTCAAGCCAACAAAACTAGCTACTAATCATTACAAAATACAATTAAACGCAAAATAGATTAAGCTAACAAATAAACTAATCAAGCATGAAATAGAGAAATAAATCTAATCTAACTTGGATTAAAACAACTATTAAACACAAAATCACAATAAAAACTAAACTATCTAACTAAACATAGTCTAAACTAACATGCTCAAATAAAAGAAAAAAGAACAAAGTATGAAATAAAAAGAGAGAAAGGGAGAAGAAAACTTAGGTTGCTTGAATGGAGATCAAAATCCATATGTTTGAATCCAAAATCCACCCAAACAAATCCTATTCTACCTATTTTTTAACCCCTAATGGATTTTTAAGTGGCTAAACCTAAACTAAAAACTCGACAAAAAAACCTCCTTTGAACCCTCGAGAAACCCTGAAGAAGCACCCTTCAATAGAAATTGAGCTGAGTGAAAAAGGATAGAGTAGAGCAATCGGGACGATGGCTGCCGACTTGGCGACTGGTGGCCATCACCACCCCCACTGGCCGTTGGCTGGGTGACATCTAGCACATGCAGTGGTGGCGATGGTCAGGGGGTGATGGCCACAGCTGCCTATTGTCACCTCTTACTTTACGATCTTCTGACTTTTCTTGATTGAACGTATTACCTATACAAGTAAACAAAATAAGTAAAAATCCTAAAGTTTGTATTATTATACGAGTTAAAATTAGGCGAGAGAGGCATGTAAAATACGGCAATTTAGTATTGATCAGGAGTACATAAGCAATCGGCGATTACATATCTTTGAAGTACATGCTAATGCTCCTTGTGGTAGTGCTCATTAAAATTTGAGAGTCACTCTAGCCCAGACGCTAGATTTCTTTTGATCAGCCCCAACAATGGTATCCATATCAACATTAGTCTGAGCATGTATTAGCCATTGATCTTCAAATGTCCACTTTTTAGCACCAATAGCTACGCACCCCACTGCTTCCTCCACATCCTTCTCATTAGTACTGGGCTCAATTTCTAGCTCAAAGTGCCATATCCTTACCATTGATCCGGTTCATGTGGATGAGGGTGTGGAAGTGCTTCAGGTTGAAAAGTAATTTGGGTTAGGAGGTGGTAGAGGATAGTGTGGAGGGTAATATGAGTACTCAGTATTATGCACATTTGAGATTCATTATGTGGGGAAGGGGGTATATGATGAAGTATAGTTTGAGGATTTTGACTTGAAGCTCCACTTGGAATCCTCGAGTAAGGTTCTAGTGAGCCATATGAATAGTATGAATGATGGTTGCAGTTTTACGGTGGATATAGAGGGTAAGACATATGGGGATTATGTGTGGAAATCGGGCTAATACTATTCCACCTAATTATCTTCACCCCTTAAGCATGCTCATAAAGGATAAGGGTTGTTACGATCTATATTTTAGGTGCAATTACCACTTACAGTTTTATAATTAAACGTATTAATATATTAATTAATCATTTTAAAGGAAGGTAATGACATTACAGGTTACACAAACAATATTCAAATTCTTAAAGTTACATAGAATCATAGAACATTAAACCATGCCAAAATTTAATCTCATAAATATATTAAAGCATAACAACATTTTCACATTATTAAACATGGCATGTTTACATCTAATCATGTCACATATAATCAAATTAACATATAAACATAGAATCATATTCAAATTAAACTTCATGAATCAAATCATATTCATTTTAGCTAAGAAAATCATATTAACATATAACCATGTCACAATGTTCAATCTTAATTATAAGCCTAATTTTAATAAGCCATAGTCATTAACATATTCATTTTAATGAGTAATAGTTCAATAAGCCTAATTTCATTAACATGCCTGAAAATATTACATAATCACATAATCATGCCATACTTAGAAACATATTCTCATAATCTTTTCCGAAACATATAATCATATTTATAATTTAATAACATATAATCATAAAATATAATCATATTCATAATCATCTCATATTAATCATATTTTCATCATGTCACATTTAAACATATAACATATAATCGTTTCAAATTATTCTAGCTACTATATTTATCATTATGACATTTAACATATCAACAAACACATAACAATATTTTTCAACAAATTAAAAAAATTGATATTCACAATTTTCTTCATTTCTTCCCTGATTAATAGAGCACCAACAACGTCTCTACAAATATAAGCATACAAAAGTTAGAAATTTAAAATATCAAGTTTAATACACAAAATTAAGAATTTAAGTGAATTAAAACTAGAAATTCTTTCTAATTTCTTCACTTCTTTCTTGGTAAAATAACTCACCAAAGACAGGAAAATACATAGATTTTTTTTTTTTAAGAAGATGAGAGATTGAGATTTGTTGGTGTGAGAATTATGAAGAGAAGGCAAGGTATTTATAGAATTAATTGAGCCAAAAAAAAAAAAATAAGGCAAGAGAGACGGTGGGCAACGTCTCTGTACTAACCAACAGTCACAAGCATGCTTGCATTCTCTTCCCAGCTTTTACCTTTTTTTTGGCCCAAAACAAGCAGTCAAAAAAAAAAAAAAAACCCAGTCAACTGAAAATGACGTCGTTTTGGGGCAGTAACCGATAACAAATAAAAAGGCTGACTGTCTCGCGGCTCGTAGCCGTGAGGCTCCTGTCAAATCCTGTGAGCCAACAAGCGGCCCAAAACCTTGTTTGGGACGAATTTTGGCCCACGAGGAAGCCGCTACAGATGCTCTTATAGCTCGTGCAACAGCGTGTCTATATTGTCACCTACGTATGTTTGTTAAACACCTACGAAAATTTAAGTTCATTTCATTTGATTAGTTAGAATCTGCTTAAAAATTTGTGGAATATCTGTTATCGATTTAATGTTGGCTTTAATTGATGTTTTCCCCCTCACCTTTATATAGGGGTGAACTAAAAAATTGGATAGCTGCTATGTGAAGCAAAACAAGTTAGAATTTAGTGACTTGAATTGATCTATTAATCAAAATCGAATTTAGTCACTAAAATGTTCGACTTACGTCCTGTTTGGCAAACAGCTATTAGCTGTTAGCTACTAACTGTTTCTATTGGCTGTTTACTATTAGCAGTTTCACTCAGCTGTTTGTACTAGCTGTTTCAATCAGCTGTTTTTAAAAAAGATATTTGGTAAAATTGGCTGTTTCTAAAAAATATATTTGATAAACTTTCATTTATATCCATATCTCTTATTTACCACCAAAGATGAATTTTTTTAATTAGTTGGTTACTTATTTCTTTTTTAATATGAATTAAATTTACGTGATATGTGTAAATTACCTTCGCTTATATAATCACATTTTATTATTAGTTATTAAATTTTCTTATCGATTTATACATGACTTATTTTTTTTGTCTAATCTTCTTTTCAATCTAAATTAAAAGTTATGTGATGTTTAAGGCCCATACCACAACCTTGTTTTGTTGTTCAATTAGAAAAATTTCTATTTGTTATTGATTTAACTTTCTTTCAATATAAATTGATTATTTTGAAGGGGGTAGAAATAGAGAATTAAAATTTGCATTACATTTAGCATTACTATATAATCAGCAAAAATTAATGATTTTATGTTTTTAAAATAAATTATGAAGGTATGGTTACTTTGCATCATTATTTAGTGTTTATTTGAAGAAGCAAGTAAAAACTTAGAGAAGAGAGTGCAAGAAAAATATATGGATTTTGTTTATAATATTTAATCAAGGGCGATTTAGTCTTTTATATTAAATCTCCAAACAGCTAACTTGAAAAAGCTACAAATGTTAGCTTTTTGATAAACAGCTTTTTGGGGTGAAAAAGTTATTCCAAAAAGCCATTCATCAAACTACCCAAATAGCTATTTGACTTAGTTAAACAGCCAAAATCACGCCAAAAAGCCATTATTGAGCAAAAAACCATCCAAAAAGCCATCTACCAAACACCCCCTTAGCTAGTACCTAGACATAATAAATTTAACCTGGACCCAAAACCTAAACTAGATACGACTGTTGTTTTTTAAATCAATGAAGTTAATTTTTTTGCTCTGGCCAACACTAGTGTATAAGACGAAAAACAAAGAAGAGTTTTAATAAGGCTCTAGTCGAATTAGGTTGACATTCTATCTACAATAATTAGGAAAATACAAAAATTACATATTTGTCTTGGTACATTGTTATTATTAAATTTTCTAGTAATTGGGTTTTAATAAGTTAAGTGATGCATAAAGGTTCAAGGGGTTTCCATCGTAAAATCAATTGACAATGTGTGAAATATTTTATTAAATTTTTATGCATGTTCAAGACCACTCATTTTTTATTTTATTTTATTTTGTCACAACGACAATACATTAAGATGCAAAACATTCACTTAATTCTTTGCCTAACCTTCGTAGCTAGTTTATGTGCATTTCTGATAATGTCCCTCCTAACGTTGTTAACAATTCATGGCTCAAATGCAGAACTTGTTTCCAATAATCAAACATAGGGGTATTCTCCATAGAATGGCTTGTACTTTCTGTACAGTGTACAAGTACTAGACAATCTGCCTAAATCTTGACTCTTTCTATCCCTTTTGTACAGCTAGTTGAAGAGCCTTTTCCAATGCGATCACCATGCTGCCAGTGGAGAGCTACATAGGATCGTCTCACCATATGTACAAGGAGGTCCTCTTGGATCATATAATATTATTCCCACTCGTGCACTATAGCTTGTTTTCTTTCAAGCTCCATCTACAGGGCTAAAGACGCGATCATGTACATTTCGATTGCCCCCAAGATAAATTATATTCTGAAATCATTTGTACTCTAGATGACATTCTATCACTGAAATAGCCTGTAAGACTCCCTTCATTATGTCATTACATTCTTTCACCATAGCCTTGGGGGTTAGGATACGTTATATTCAAGCAGGACTTCTAAGAGGCTCAAACTTTAAAGTGGAACGCTTATGAAAAGAACCAGCAAATCTAGTGAACATATCAAATGCTTCAAAATTCTCACACCTTTTAGACCTGAGAGGCTTGATATAGCACCACAGTAGGGGAAGGACTCATTGGATAGTCAAGGGTGAGAGTCCAAGAGCAACCTTGGAGCAGGGGAAGCATAGAACTTTGGAGTAAGAGTGGCCGCTGACCGTGGAGTGACGATTGGTCGAGGGATCAAATTTAGTGGCTTATCATAAGGAGGTGACTATAGAAGGCTTTGGAGTGACTAAGTGAGGCTGCGAGAATGAGAGATGCGAGGAAGAACGAGTAGAGGATGGTGGGAAGCAGCTGGTTAGTTAGGTAAAATTATTTGCTTGGAAAACTAAAGAAGTTAAAGTTCGTGACTTAGTAATTATTGCTATGTCAAATGAAAATATTGCCTAGTCTTAAATGGGTATTAAATTGGGTTTGGTCTTAATTATTCATGTTAGAAAAACTATAAAGGACATATCTCAGAACGGAAGCGAATAGATCGACTTGTTGCCTTTGTTCCATAAATTATGTTCTTTGAGATACCGGCGGCTGCTAGAATCCCGAGAAGAAATCACATCTCAAACCTGTAAACTTCTGATGGTAGTTTATGTGTTTTCTAGAGAGAAGGTATATGGGAGAGTAATCACACAGATGCTATTCTTCTATATGCCGTCCCTTTTTTCTTCTTGGTAGTTTTCTTTATGTAGCACTTAGTTACATAACTAACTCCCTGAAAAATAGGCAGAATATTAGCCTCATTAGAAGCCCCATTAATTAGGGAATTTTAATGTGGCCGTTTGAATATATTTCAGTTATCAGCTCCCACTCGACCACATAAGCCGTATCAAAATCTCTACAACAATGTTTCTCTTAAACGTATCATACCAAGAATGAGACATGCAACCAAAAAGTAATGAGTAGTATTTTGTTAAGTCACCATCAAACTAACAAAACACTTTCAAAAGCCAACAACACCCTAAACCATCCAAAATATCACCTGAGGCATACATTGTCCCTTTATGCCCACTGATATATCATATGATTATACTCCGAATATAATCGCTCGAACTGATATGGTGAATATGCAATGGTTTTCCTTACCTATGGTATTATATCTCAATAAGATTTCTTTCCTAATGCGTTCCGCTAAGCTGTATAAATCTGTAGCTCTTGGAGTGCACATTAAAGTAGCAACATCTAATTAAGACTTCATGCCATAGCCCTAAGTTAAAGGGAATTGTTACATGAAACACTTATGTTTTGGGGATCACACAGTGACAAGGAAGGGAATTAGTTGTCACTCCACTAGGTCGACTTTAGCACACACAGCATGAAATGTTGTTATGGTAAAACTCTCACTGAGGTGAGCCTGTCACTTTTTATACCATGCGAATTACAAGTCCAGCTTTTCCACAAAACTGACCCGAGTTAATAGATTAACATACTGAACATAATCTTGACACACAAAATTTAGCTTAAGGCTTCGACATAAGGTTATGTTACATCCGATTTACTCAAATCTAATCCTAGACTTACTAAGGCGACTATTTCTTAACATCATTCGTACCACCAAAATACAATGATAATCAATATTGCACACCTAGTGCCAACATGATTAAGTCTCATCCTACCCGCTACTTAAGCATTAGGGTTGATTATCCGTGTGATAAGATAATTAGAAGCCTAGTGACATTCAGATATGCCTAATCAAGCAACCAAACTAAAGTGATGAACATCTAGTAAAAGAAACATCAGTCTTTATTATAATGAAAGTGTTCATTACATACATGTCCAAATAAAACAAAGTATCCCAATTAACTAAACTCTACGGAGACCTAAATTCATCATATGAGTTTTGAACACATCTCTAGGAGTAGGTTTAATTAATGGATCTACGATCATCTTATTAGTTGATAAATACTTTATAAACAACTTCCTTTAACTTTATGGCGTCCCTAACAAAATGACAACGCCTCTTAATATGCTTGGCCTTCCTATGGAATTTAGGATCCTTAGCATATTGGATAGTGACAGTATTGTCGCACCACATTTCCACAAGATCATCAACTCTCAGAGTAAGATTGAGATCTTGGAGAAAACTCCTTAGCCAAATCGCCTCCTGAGCGGCGAGGTAACAAGCAACATATTCCGCCTCCATAGTTGATAAAGCTATGCAATCTTACTTCTTGCTGCACCAAGATATGGCTTCCCCACCAAGGGTGAAGACATATCCAGAGCTAGACTTAGACTCATCTAAATCACCACCCCAGTCAGTATCAGAATATCCCCTCAACTTTAGGTCCCTTCCTTGGTAGCAAAGTACCAAATCAATAGTCCCTCGAAGATAACGCATTATCCTTTTAACGGCTTGCCAATGAGCAGTCCCCAGGTTACTTTGGTAACGACTTAACAAACCAACCACAAAACAAATGTCAGGCCGTGTACATAACATGGCATACATTAAGCTTCCAATAGCACTAGTGTATGGAACATTGCTTATTTTCTATTTTTCATCATCTATCGTTGGGCATTGTTCTAGACTTAAAGTTAAACCCTTCTCAATTGGAGTATCAATAGGTTTGGAATAATGCATCGAAAAATGTTCCAAGACCTTCTCAATATATGCCTTCTAGCACAAACCAAGAAGTTGCCTAGGACGACCTCTGACTATTGCCACTCGTAAGATATATTTAGCTTCACCTATGTTTTTCATCTCAAAGACAGAGGACAACCACTGCTTGGAGGCGTTAATCATCTCCAAGTTACTTCCAGCTAGTAATATGTCGTTGACATGCAAAGTAAAAAACATAATTCCTACATTTATTTTCTTGAAATATACACAGTGCTATTCTGAAACCATGGTTAAGCCAAATGCGGTTATGGCTTCATGGAATCTAAAGTGCTATGTTCTGGAAGACTGCGTGAGACCATATACGGACTTTTGAAGACGATAAACTTTATCTTCTTGTCCTTTTGATACGAAACCAATAGGCTGATCTATATAAATCTCTTCCTCAAAATTCCCATTAAGGAAAGCAATCTTTACATTCGTTTAGAACAGCTTTAAATCTAAATGGGCAACCAGAGCTAGAAGTAGGTGAATAGAGGCTAATCTCACAATAGGAGAAAAAGTCTCTCCATACTCTACTCCCTCAACTAGGGTGTAACCTTTCGCCACTAAATAGACTTTGAACTTATCGAGTGATCCATCCGCCTGATGTTTTATTTTGAAAACCTATTTGTTTCCAATTGCTTTCTGTCCGGGAGAAAGATCAACAAGTTGTCAAATTTCATTTCTTGCCATTGAGTCCAACTCATCCTCATGGCATCCATCTACTCGTTATGATTTGGTGAATCTATAGCCTTTACATAAGAGGTCGGTTCTTCTATTTCCAAAGGCATGCAGAAGAAAATGTCCACTTCGATTTGAAAAAAATGTCAGGGTACTCTTTCGCATTCACTCCTTCAAATTAACTTAGGACTTGGTAGCCTTGCCTGTTCAGGCTCATAATCTCTCCTCCTTTTCCTTTGAGGTACTGAACCCTGAATAGGAGAAGGATCACTCCCACTAACCCCTTGGGACGTGGGCTCTTGAGAATGAGGTCTATCCTTATGTTCATCAACTGGAGATTAAGGACTTTCCTCGTTCTCTTGTTGAATATCCTGAGCAGATAAGATTCCTCCAGTAGGGACGGTAGGTACTCTCCCACTATCTCTATCATCTGGTGGAAAACCACTATCCTCAGTGACATGACGAGTATATAAATCCTCCCCTTCATCGAGAGATAGGTGCTGTTGTAACTTATACAACTGCAAGTCCTTTTTGACTTCACCAATACTTGGGAACTCATTCTCAAGAAATTCGACATTACGAGAGTCAACTTCCTTCATGCCGCCATTTGGATGTTCTTTGTACATTACATAACCTTTTGAATGTTTTGGATATCGAATAAAGACCATCTTCGTGGCTCTTGGACCATGCTTACCATGTTTATGAGTTGGGTTATGCATATAGCCTGTCGAACCCCATGGGTGCAAATGATCCGAAAGAAGTTTTCTAGCATTCTATAACTCATACGGAGTAGTTGAAACACTCTTACTGGGTACACGATTTAAGATGTAAGTTGCTGTAAGCAATGCATCACCCCAAAAACTAATTGAAAGATTAGCTTGAGCCATCATTGAACTAGACATGTCAAGTAATGTACGGTTCCTGTGCTCAGCAACACCATTTTGTTGAGGAGTGCTAGGAATTATAAGATGTCTAGTTATACCCTTTTTCTCGCAAAATCCCTTGAACATATCAGAAAGATACTCACGACCATGATCGGTCCGAAGAGTCTTAACCCTTTATTCCAACTTGGTCTCTACTTCCGCCACAAAGTGTTTGAGCACATCTAAAACTTCATGACGATGTAGTAATAGATACACATATCTATATCGTGAAAAATCATCTATCAAAGTGAGAAAATAAACAGCACCAGTACATGCCTTTACATTCATAGGTCCGCAAATGTCGGAATAAATGAGTTCTAAGGAACTAAGCGCCCTCGAAGCCTTAACAAAAGGTTTCTTGGTCGCTTTACTGGCTAGACAAGGTTCACATCTAGGCAATCTAACCTTAGTAAGCTGGCCTAATAAACCTTCTTTAGCTAGTCTAGCCATTCTGTCCTGGCCAATATGACCAAGTCTAGCATGCCATATAATAGAGTCAGAATTTGAATCAACGGATGAAACAAAACAGAAGACGTATTATTACAATAATAATGTTCATCTAAGTTTAAAACAAGAAAATCGTCCCATAAAGATGCATGGCCAAACAAATTCCACCATACAAAATATCCAAACCATTAGTTAGAGAGATAAATTGAAAACCTAATTTCATTAGAGAAACATAAGACACTAAGGAACATCGCACCCCAGGTGCATAGAGAGCGTCGTGAAGAAGCAATGAATTCCCTCCATGCAACTTACGCTGATACGTTCCAACTCCTATAACATCTTCTGCAGTCCCATTTCCAAGGGTTACGGTTTTTAACCCCACCGGATAAGGGTGAAAGTCTACAAACCCAGCTTGATCTTGAATTACGTGCTTGTTGACTTCCGAGTCTACAATCTAGTTAGGAAAAGATTTAGCAACAAATGCGTGGGAACAAACAAGCAGTTCAATAAGAGGAAATGAAGAAGGTACCTTAGTAGGCTGGGGACAATCCCGAGTATAATGGCCCTTCTTTTTGCAGTTGTAGCACATCACATGTGCCATATTTTTCTCCACTTTGCCCTTAGTTTTTAGTTGCTTCTTAGCAATACCACCTTTAGGGCCAAGTTTCTTTGAAGGATGAAGACTCTTCTTCTTCCCTTGCTTAAACTTGTTGCCCTTAGGCCTATCCACTCAAGCAATTAATGCTACAGGGGGAGGAGTAGAGGCCTTCAAGCACTCATCTTCCAACTCTAGGTGCTTAGTAATCTCAGCAAAAGTTTTGATATTCTCATTGTAAGTCATCAAGGTGATGAACAGCTTCCATTTGTCGTCCTCAGCAAGAAGTGCACGAAGCACATTCGTCCGTTGTTCACATTCGAAAATGTCCACACCAGCGGCTTTCAGGTCTTGAAGCATGGCCTGCATGGTCCGAACATGCTCGGCTGTACTTTGGCTTGAGTCTATCGAGTAATTCATCCACTTAAGATGCAATGCTCGAAGCCTCGTTTCCAAAGTTTGACCGTACCTGAAACGGATATTATCCGACATGTCCTTAGCAGTGGGATAAATCTCAAACTCACCTATTAGATCGTCATGCATGCAATACAACATAGTATAGCATGCCTTACGATCTTTCTTGCACCATTCTTGGTACGCAATCAAGCTGGCCTGATGCTCCTCAGTGGAAGTAATGCCCTTGTTCTCTTTGTCTTTAGTCGCAGGGCAGACATCGTGGCTGTCAAGTGTTCTAACACCTTACGTTCATTCAAAAGAAACTGAATCGTCCAACGCCACATGTTGTAGTTGGATTCGTCCAACTTTTATTAGTGGACAAATCACCAATCATGGAAGTTTTAGAAGCCATATCTACCAATAAGAAAATGGACATTAGGCATATCTTTCACATAATCAAAATGTCTCAAAACCATCATTCATGTCATATGATCGAAAAAATGCTAAGCTCATAATCAACACATATTAAATGAATTAGGAATTGAGAAAATTTGATTATCACCAGACCATAATAAACACATTTATATGGAGTAATGTTAATCATATTAACAATTAATATTCTAACACCACAAAGATGCTAAAATCTTCATGCAAAATATATTTGAAAAAACGAAATATAAAATGTATTTATATCAAGTTTTAACAAAAGAACTAATATTACAACATTAAGTAATTACATAAGACACATATATATATATATTTATACATGCCAGTATGTAAAGACAGAATTCTCATTATTTATATATTTAAAGCGTAAACTTATAATTAAGAATTTAACAAATAAATTCTACTTGACATAATGAAACATTTTTTTTAATTATACGAAACTTATTCATATAGCATTTTGTGTTTACTAGGCATGCTCAGAATGACAAGAATAAAACAGTATGATGCATAATCATGGAGGAAACAAACTCAGTAATTACCAAAATAAACAAACTGATTAAACACATAACATGATTTTAAACACATTACTAATCAAATAAGAATAGCCCACATAAATTTTCTGTATTTACAAAAGAAAAAAACACCTAGTACCCTAACCTTACAAACCCTACATCGACCCTTCTTTATCTCTTTCTAGAAGATAAACATAAAGGCAAGGGCACTTAACCCTTTCTACTTCATTCTCTTTATTGAAGAGAGAAAAGAAAGGATAAAGAAGCAGAGTCTTCACTCTGCCTTTTTTCCTCTGCATCTCCTCTTTTCTCTTTCTCTACTCAAAAGAAAAGGAAGAAGAGACCTCACGGCAGCCATGTAAACCGAGCACCAAGCTCTGCTCCTCTTGCCACCTTGTTTTTTCCGGTCGCCTACAGGGTGGCCCATAGCCACTGACGTTGACTAAAAAACAAAAAACATATGATGAAACCGCCTCCTTTCTCCACCGAGGGAAAAAAAGAAAAACAAACCTTCCTTTTCTGGTACTCCAACGTTGAATCTATCGCCGCTATCACATAGATTAGCTAACAGTGAACACAACGGTGCCTAACAGGCCCCCAACGCGCCACTGAGGTGGGGTACGTGTACCACACGCTCTGCCCATTGAGCCTGTTTTCGAGGGTTTTGTACCAGGATGGGTAGACTGTGGTTCGTGGAGGGTGGATTGAGGAGGAAAGAGAGCACTTGCATATCTGTCAGCGGCGCGTGACACTCATGCGCCACCCTGCATTGGTGGCTGATGGATATGTTTTCGAAAACTAATTTCTCCTTTTTTTTTGATTGGGTGGGTTTTTGTCAATTAGGTCATCATATAGTTAGCAACAAAACATATAGCATAATGTTTCTAATACTGGCCATTCATGAGCACACAAATTAGTAACTGAACATATTAGAAACTGTTTAGATTAAACACGTTCAACCTAAACGATTTGGGAACAACAACTAACAAGGGGGTTCTGATACCACTGTTAGAAAAACTATAAAGGACATACCTCAAAATGGAAGCGAATAGATCGACTTATTGCCTTTGTTCCACGAATTGCGTTCTTCGAGATAACGTCGATTACTAGAGTCCCGGTAAGAGATCACGTCTCAAATCCGTAAACCTTTGATGGTGGTTTATGTGTTTTCTAGAGAGAAGGTATGTGGGAGAGTAATCACACAGATGCTATTTTTCTTTATGCCATCCCTTTTTTCTTCTTCGTAGTTTTCTTTATGTAGCACTTATCTACATAACTAACTCCCTGAAAAATAGGCAGAATATTAGCCTCATTAGGAGCCCCATTAATTAGGGAATCTTAGTGTGGCCGTTTGAATATATTTCAGTTATCAATTCAGACCTAGACAGAAACCCGAGCAGGAGCCACCTGGGCGTGGACACTCTTAAGACCCATCATATCATACTTGATTGGATCTAGGCCCTTTAATTTGTGGCAGGTCTAGCGCGTATGGAATCCATTGTCATCCCAAGACTGATGCATAAGTTATTGGAACTCACCACTATGGGAATTAACTTTTAACCCATTTGACTTTTTACATGGTTAACAAATAGGCAAAAGATGATCAATTTAACATTTTCTTATAGTAGTAATGACAAACAACAAAATTTTCCACGCTCCCTCTCTCCTCTCCATGATCCACCCCACCAAACCCCAACCTATTGCCATCCGTGACGGTCGTTTGGCATCTAGCAGCAAACCCAAACCAGGCGTTGGTGATATTGACTATCACTGTATTTGCCCATCAACTTGATGTAGGATGCTCTGAGAGGAACTTATACGAAAGGGGTTGTTGGTGTAGAACGCTTTTAGAGTAATTCACACGAGAAGAATTCTCAAATAGAGAAAATTAAGTTTTGTTGGTCTCAAGTATGCTCAGTCACCCTAAAAAGGAGGTGAATAACGTGATCACAAATATTTCCGAATATTAACTTAATCAGACAATACAACAGATAATAGCAAACTCAAGGACACTAGATAATAAAGTCAAGGGCACTAAGAAAACAAATCAAGGAAGTCGAGCAATAAGAGAGTAATGCAGAAAGTAAAGCACACGGTGTTTTTCTAACAAGGTTCACCTCCAACTGGGCTGTGCCCTCACCTAAAGTCCCTTCCTTAGGATTCAACCGCTTGTGTTATTCTACTCAAAGTTGACATGTTGTGCAAGCACCCACCTAAATATCTTGACTATAGTATACCCTTTAAGAGCTCCCTTGAAGTGATTTCTCCTAACTCCCTACTTAGGAAATATGACACTCCTAATTAACCTCTTGTTCACAAGTAAGATTCACCCAATCCTCTTGACTCACAAGGAATCTCAAATATGTGTGCAAAGATTACCATGATTTACTTCATCAATCAAGAGTATAGTAACACTTTGAATAGGAGCTAAGCTCTTCGTGTGTTGCGTACTCTCTACCTTCAGCAAGGTCTCTATATATATGATCAGTAAGTATGAGACTGTTGGAGGATGATGAAGATGTAGCCATTGAATGCTTAAGAATATTCCATTTGATGCTTATCCCTAGTAACTACCAACTTGTTCAAGGGTCTTGACGTAGGTTCACTTTTCCAATATTTACTGATTCAGTTTTTGGCATCTTTTGTCTTAGAAAGGTGGTTTTCCAGCCTTCATTATATGTCTGAATTGTTGCATTCCTTGTTAGCTAAGGCAGAAACCACTCTTTTCAACTTTGATGTTGACATTCTTTAATTCTAATATGGTTGAATTGAGTTGTCACTTTTGAAAAAAGTGCTTTTGATATTTGCCTAATTTGGGATGTATTTGAATATGCTTTCCAAGTATCCCAAATGTTACTAGCTGTTATTTCATCAAAAATAACATGATTTGTTTTGCTTCTTGAAGATTGTACAATTGATTAATTTGCACGATAACTTGATTAAATAAATTATAATTAATTTAGATTATATAATATGGTAGTTTACAAGCTCTTAAAGCACAAAACACATTGCCAAATTTCAAGCAAAAGACCAAAATTTGTGTTACGTTCCTTTATCATCGGATTACTTATTTACGTATAATTAAATTTTGTTGATTATACACGCAAGTTCTAGACTTAGGGAATTAATCAAAGGGTTTATAGCGATAATCTTTTAGTTCGAACTAACTAGCTAGATTAATAATTTCAATAGCTATATGTTAATATATTAGCAATATTCGACTTATTTTGCGTGTTAGTTAAGAGCGCGAGCCTAGGTGATTTAGTTTTCGAAATTTTCTTGATTATTATGTGATCGTGTGGAATTATGAGAATTGTTTACGAATGGCTGGACTTCAGGTTGTGCGTGATTACACGATGAACTGGATTGCTCCATGGTATCAGTTAGGCGGGCTTTATTACCTAGGCCCAAACCTGGCCCATTTTGAGTTACTAAGCAAAGAAAAGGAAATTTAGCCCCAAAAAAGGCATCGACGCACCTCACTTACTCTGTAAATCATGACATTTTGCACCTTCGAACATTCAGTCCAGGTTCTTCAATCCCAAGCCAGCACCGACTCCACCGCGTAGAGAGAGAAACCGAGCAAGTAGAGACAGGGACTGAGGCCGAGGAAGCTGAGCAGGACCGCAGCAGCACGGCAAGGGGAAGAGGAGAATTCGAGCAGTAGACCAAGCGAAGGGGGAAAGAGACCAGAATCAGTCAATCACTAGAAGAGGATTCGCGAAATGCAGCTCCAAATTCACCCAAACTAGCGCACAAACTGGTACCTAAGCTTGCATTAAGGTGGGTGGTTCTCCTCTTTCTAATTCGTAGTGATTTCAAAATTCAACCGAATTTCGATGTTTGTGTGAGTAATTGAATAACATGTGGGTAATCTCCATTCTTCAATTAGTAGTAATTTTGACTAAAATTGCTTTATGGTTGGAATTTTCAATGTACGTGATTTGGTTAGGATTTGGAATTTGGCTAGAATTTGGATGTGTAAACTTCTGGGTTTGAAGCTATGAACGACTTTAGGTAAATTCGGGAGTTATTAAAGTTGTTGTTTGGAATTGAATTGAGTAGTTTGAAGAATGGAAAAAGAATGGGACTGTGTTGGCTAGTTCGTGCGACAAATTAAAACGAACTAAAGAATCCTAGATGGGAACTGAACCTGGAAAGAGCTAAACTGAGTTAGAGCCAAGTTGAGTCAAAACTAAACTCAACTTGAATTGATGTAGACCTAAATTGAACCAGCCAAACATAAATTGATGTGAACATGATCGGAACCTGAATTGAACTGCACCTAAGCCGAACTAAACCAAACCGGAGCTGAATTGAACTAAAGCTGAATTTAAACCGGGACTAAGTGGAGCCACATCTGTTCTGTTATCGACCTCCCTTTTGGTATATATTTCCAGTGAGTTGCTGTGAATTGCTGGAAACCTGAAGTGAATAGGAACATGAGCAGAATTGAACCCGAACTGTGCAGAAACTTGAACCGAATAGAACCTGAAATGAACACAACACAAGCTAAACCTTACGTAACCCGTTTCTTTCCTGTTCTTTTCTTTCCTGATAGTGTTTACTACAGATGACGGCTAAGGTTAAGGATCCTGATCTTGCAAGTTGCCTTAAATTTTGGTCTAGGCTATGGTACATGTAATGGGTGCAATGGGACATTTAAAGAGTCTAGATGGGGCTAGAAATTATGTTGTTGCTGTTGTGAATTCTGATAGAACAGGGCTGAACTCGATTCAGAAGAACTGATCTGCAGGTGGGTCGACCTAGCACTGTTGGTTGTATTTTATTTTTCTTTAATCAGTTCTCTAGTATTACTTAATGTAAAAACACATGATATACACATGCATATGAATGTGGATTATATGTACACAATAGTTTTTTTATATGTTGTAAATGTCAGATAGAATTCGTTGTTGGACTAGATTAGCTTTGAATGGGTTTTAAAACAAGTTTGGGTTTGAATATATTCTAAAACAAGCTAGACTTGAACGCATTTTTGAATTGAAGGTTGGATGATTTTGTCATCATTACTCAAAGTACTGTTTTGATCTCAGCTTAGAAATTGAATTGTGAAACTAATTGATTATTAATGTTCCGGTTTAATGAATGCATATTTTCGTGAATCAGGCCTTGCTTGGCCTTGACTTTGAACTTGAATTTGTGATAAACAAGTCAATTGCTACTGTTTTGGTTTAAAGGAATTAAGTAGGACCTCTGATTTGAGAACAATGAATCCTATATTAGAAGATCTAGTATCAAAAGACAACCTAGGCCCATGTATGAAAGGGTTACCATTTGAGAACCAAGGCTCTTGTATGGAAGCATTGAAACTCGTGCGAATATAGTTGCTTTCGGGACGTTGATGAGGGTGTTGTAGCTCTCCTACCCATTAGTTTTCTGGGCTTTAGGGGCACTAGGTGTATGAGACACCTCGAGAATTTGACCATTGGCTTTATAAACTTTACTTTATGAGAAGCTTTATGAAGCTAAATGTGATTTTGCTCCTTGGTATTGTGAGGAGGGGGAGGATTATTCAACGAGAAGGAAATACTATTTTAATACTATTTTGTGATTTCTAGGAACGTCAAATTTGGATCTCTCATCCCTTTTAACATGTCTAAATTTTACTACACTAACTTCACTTCAAAGACCTTGATTTTGGTTCTTTAAAACTCTTTTATACATGGCAGATTGATTGAACAATCGCCCTTATCTAGTTCTCACCAGATTTCAAATCATTTGAAGATTTATGATCTATATGTATATGTAATTGTACATGCATCTATTATCGTTATATATTGTTGTGTGCAACTATTTTGGTTTTGGGAGGTGAGAACGCCCCACTGAGCGGTGGTTTGCTCACCTCCATACTTTTTTTCCTTTTCTAAGTTTCAAGCGTGAAAAGCATCTAAAGCTAGTCTAGAAAGACGTTGGTTTGTATTGAATGGATTCCTTGTTCACGTGATAGATTAAAAGACGAGCAGGAATGCAAATGTATAAAATCTAGCGTTAACAATGTAATTTTAGGCATTTAATTTGCATAGGACCCTTATAAAGGTATCCTCATGCACATCATGTAATTCATATGGTCTAGTCGCTCTGAATGATCATTTGAGCCAACCATATAAATAGATATTCATCTTCTAGTTGTTATGCTTGGAATGTTTCCAGATGTAAATTCCAGTGCTCCAGATGTGTGATCCATCAAGTTGCATCTTTATTCATTTATATATTTATTTTTTCTTTTCCCTTTTTCTTCTATTTAATTCCACAACTTGTGTACTCCGGGCATGTGGCTCGTAGAGTTGATTTTGCGGCGTGTAATCATTGAATTCATTTAGAATTGTCTTCATACTTTTTATTTAACTACTTATATTGCAGATATAAGTGTAAGGCCATAACTCTAGGACTAAGGTCAATTTTTAGGCGGAATTTTGTTCATTCCATTCCAAAGTTTAAGAAATCAATAGCATCTAGACCTAGAAAAAATTGACCCGGCCCGAAAACCCGACCCAAAACCGCCTGAAAATTTTGGATTTTGAATACGATTTTCTCGACTCGAACCCGAAATAAATCGAATATGAAAATCCCACAAATTAGCTGATCAAACCCAAATCCGCCCGCTTGACCCGAACATTATATCCTTAGTTTTTGATTTTTTTTTTATAATTTATTCCTTTTAACAATAATGGCTAGTTATTTTTATCGAACAGTTTAAAAAAATGTTATATACCTATTGTATCTATTTACAAATTAAATAATTTCTTTTCCATTATCTGAAAATAATATTGTACTCAACTTTTAAATGAAAAAATGTTTAAAATGGGTATAAAATTGCATGAAATAACTACATAATCTTTTAACAGCAGTTAATTTAAAAGAAGACAAATATTAAAGATGTGCAAGTAATGCCATTATATACTCAGTTAAATAAATATGTCTAATTATTTTTTAAATTAATTACTTTGTAACAATTTAAATTTTTGATGTTATAATTGCAAGATAATATCTTGTACTTCTTTTATTCAATTTTATTTGATTTTCGTCTTAATTAGTCTTGAACTATGATCCTAATGGCAAGAAAACCGCTAGCAGTATTTATATTGGGGTCAGCCCATTAATGAGGTTTTACCTATTGCACATTTGTAGGTTAGTTAATAAAAATATTGAATTATTAAATAGGTTATTAGCAGTCAAATTACTACAACCCATTAAAATGGTCTAGACGGGCTGTCATATAAATGGTCGATCCGTTATTGACTTTCTTTTAATGTATGGGTCGATCTATCCAAACCAAGTGCGGCTTGATTCTTTACCAATTCATACAAAATGTTCATATACTATAATAAAAAGTTTGAATATTTTTAATATTATTTTGAGAAATTACAATTATTATGCTTTTTCATTAAATACTAACAATTTTGATTAATAAACATGCATAACTTTTGAATTTGGAAAAAGAAAAATAACTTACAGAAAAAGTGCTCTAAACCCTGTTGGGTTGACCCGAAATACGTGAAACCCGTAAAATCGAAATACACCCGTTTATATTTTACCCGAATCTGAAATACATTCGGTCCATATTTTACCCAAATTCGAATACACCTGATCCGTATTTGACCTGCCCACCCAAACTGACAAGTCTAATAACATCACTAGCCCAAGGGGTTAGGGGTATTACAATGTGTAACAGTACTACACGCTCATTCTCTAACATATGCTACAAAATAAAATACAAAAATAATTAAAAGTTATAACAAAAATATGAGGCTTTCCTAATGTCTCTTCGTATGATACATTTTTGCCTGCATGCTGCATCATCGTCCTCCAATTGGAAAAACTCATCCTCGAGTTCTAAAATGAAATGGAATTGGGAATGAAGAAGCTTGCTTTGGTTCAACTTCATTATAGATATTCTGAATTTCACCCTCAAGATATTCCCTTGTGCAAGTAACCATGTAAACATCAGATGAATTTGAACCTTATCAAATAACTTTGGAATGAAAAAGCCTAACATGGTTAGCAGTTTGTTGGGTGATACCAAGGTCTTTTGGCAACTCTTCTTCACAATCTTACAAGTTTTCTTAATCAATGTTGGAAAGGTTACTTTTACAACTATTCGAATGCTCAAAGACTTGCGCTTGATCCCTCGGAAGACTCTGCAAAGATTTAGAGCAACAACCTTTGATTCATCTTATCAAAAGATTTCTCCCTAATATCCATTACCATGCTGTTATTTGACGCTTGATGGTCCTCTATTCGTTGGGTACACTCTATAATAGACTCATCATGACAAGTTTATGCTTTAATTTAACGGAATCTTCCTTATCATGAACTTCTTAGTGGATTGGATTTATTTATCCAAGTAACATTTGGTTGTTTTCTGGAAGTCCTCGTAGAAGAAAACCTATAATATTCAGTAGAATGATGTTAAGTTATGATAGAAGGTCTAAAAAGTTCATAATCCAGTTTGTAGCTACAAATATATCGCTTAAAAAGATCACATATGACTTCACTAGAAAAGCAAAGGTCCAACTCACAGCAATCTTTGTATATTTCATACCCTTGGTGCTTGTAAAGGGCGCTCACATCCCTTGGGGAAAGAAAACTCAGTAGAGCATGAAAATTACCCATTGTTTGAAATCTAGTAATGGTTTACATCCCTATAAGGGAAGAAAACATGGTACAAAGCACTTGTGGTGATAGACCAAGGATCATTATGTGTGATCACGAAAAGGACATGGCGGTATTTGCACCTATTGTCATTCTAGAATTATTCGAACGGCAACTAATTAAAACAACTAGAGATTTTGGATCTTGCAACCAATTGCAGCTAATAGCAATTTACAGTCAGAAAAATTTTCTTCTGGATTTTTTTTTTTTTTTTTGGGGGACAGGTCTAAATGTCAAATCAAATCAAATTTGAAAGAAAGGGAAGTTGACAGTAGCATGGCACAATTTTCCTTTTTTTGGTCTTTGTTTGGTTGTATAGGAAAATAGCCAAAAGAATAGTAGGGGCTATGATCAAGAGGCTCTGATACCAAAATGATGCAGGACACTCTGAGAGCAATCCTTATAAAGAGAAATTAATGTGGAATGCTATGAGAGCAATTTTTATGGGAAAGGGTGGCTCACATAGTCAAAATTCTCACACAAAGAAATATGATATTCACTGAATTTAATTCAATGATCATTCGACACTGATTTTCTCCTATGTTTTTATAGCTAAGAGTTCTACTAACACATAAGGATACTGTAAGATATTAAATACTAGTCTAGCTAAAATCCTAATAGGTTTCTTTACTTTGGATACTCTAAAATGCGCTGCAAAATAAAATATGAAAATAATAAAATACAATCCAAAAATAACAATAAAATATGTAAATTTTCCTAAAACGTAGAATATTTCCTAATACACCATAGTTGTATTTTCTTCCATCAGTGTTGCCTTCCATCCTAGTTGTGACATTCAAAATCTCTAATGGTTCAAATTAGTTCACTATTCTCCAGAAATGTTTACGACTATTCAAACTCAGAGAGGGTGCAAAAATTAGCTCTTTTGTGACGATTTTTCACTAATCATCGTCTAAACTCATTTATAGTAAACTTAATTTTGACACCGTAGACCAAAGGGGAAGCGCCTTCTTCAGAAAATTCCTTCTTAGGGTTCGCATAAAACAGCATAACACATTTTAGTAGACCTCATCTCCTAATTGGAATATGGTTGCTTAACCCAATGGTTCTAGCTGAGACTAGAAGGTAAACCCATTGGTGTTGAAAAACTTAAGGTCAAGATTTCTACAAGCCACTAAATTATGGTTTTCAATGGATGGATATCTACCTATCCCAAATTTCGTGAACAAAGAAGTAGGATACTTGGTAGGAGTGCAAGCATAGGTCTCCTCTCCTTTTTCTTATTTACCTCTAGTGCTAAATCTAAATGGTGAAGGTGATTTTCTGTAGATCATATCAATTATCCTTGTTAAAGAGTCTTGATTAGATTTAGCCGCTCTTTTTCATTTTAGGAATGGATTTGAGGCTTCCCCTGGTGCAAGTCTCTTGGAGTTGCATTGCTTTTTCCCATGGCGGCTGTGTGGGTTAAGAGATGAAGGGATTAGGGCATAGAGTAAGAGCAGTTAGGGTTTCTATTGCAGCCTAGTTTTCTAAAAGTAGAGCAGGAATCATTATGCAGGTCTCTTGGAGTTGCCTTGCATTTTCCCATGGTGGCTGTGTGGGCTGAGAGATGATGGGATTAGGGTGGAGAGTAAGAGCAGTTAGGGTTTTTATTTCAGCCTAATTTTCTAAAAGCAGAGGAGGAATCATTGACGAGATGAAAAGAAAATGAGATGTGATGTAGATATATAGAGTGGATTGGCTGAGACTGTTACAAAAATGGACCAATAAATACACATTAAATAAATACCCAATGAATACACGTTATAAGTGGCTACTTATTTCAAAAAGCAAACCACTTTAATTCAATTTAATTTTTAAATTGAAATCTACAATAAGAAGAATTTAAAAATATTGATTATAACTGCTAAGTATTAATTAATTAGAGTCATGAATTAGGCCTCAAGATTTACTGTACTCAACCAAGATTCCAAAGACCATCAAAATGATTTATGTATGTAATTAAAGTCAGTGATTGAGTCATCTCAGTGTCTCTATTAATCTCTCTTGAAGTTTATATTGTTCCTGTAGTATACTTCACCAAAATTGTTAGTAGTGTAGGAGAGAGCTCTCCCTCAATGTATGCTTCCGTTTCAATAATTCCTAACTATTTCCTAGTGGAGTTGAATCATTCTTCATTTAATGGCTTAGTGAATATATCATCCAATTGTTTTTCAATGGAAATAAATTCTAAAGATATATCACCTTTTTCTACATGGCCTCTGATGAAATTTTACCTTACCTGAACATGTTTCATCCTTGTGTGTTGTACAAGGCTCTTAGTCATGTTGATGGCACTCTTGTAGTCACATTTGAGTGGTACTCCTTTATAGCTAATGCTAAGATCTCTAAGACACTGTGACATCCACAGTAATTGAGCACAACAAGTTCCAACATCTATTTATGCTTTTACTAGAAACAAAGCCTCTAACTTCTGCGTCTTGGAGTGCTATGAAACAAAGGATTACCCCCTAAGTTGACATGATCCTGAGGTGCTCTTTCTGTCCACTTTGTATTTAGTATGATCAGCATATGAATATCCTGTAACTTTAAGGTTATCTTATTTTGGATACAAATGTTCCAAATTTAAAGTCCTTGATAGATATCTGAGGATTATCTTAACAACACTGAGGTGTGAATGATTGGAGGCTAAATGAAATCTAGCACATAGATATACACTGAACATGACATTTGGTTTGCTCACTTTAGCGTGCAATAGTGGTCCAATCATGCCTTTGTACAACTTTTTAGAGACTGCTTTTCCACTCTGATATTTGTCAAGTTTGCAAGTGGTTGACATAGGGGTTTTGGCAGACTTACAGTTTGATGGATTGAACTTTGTGAGCAGTTCCTTGACATATTTTGACTAATTTATGAAGATACCTTCTTCACATTACTGGATTTGCAACCCAACAAAGAAGTTACTTTCTCCTACTATGCTTATCTCATATTCTTTTCTCATGAGATCAAAGAATTCCTTGCATAAACCATGGTTTGTAGCTTCAAATATAATATCATCAACATAAATTTGCGAAAGTAAGAAATCTTTCCCTTTGGCTCTTATGAATAATGTCTTATCGATTTTGCCTCCCTTAAACCCATGATTCAGTAAAAATTTACTTAACCTTTCATACCAAGCCCCGGGAGCTTGCTTAAGGGCATAGAAAGTTTTGCGTAGTTTGTATATATTATAAGGCTTCTTAAATCTTCGAAGCTAAGAGCTTGCTCTGCATATACTTCCACTTGTGAATAACCATTTAAGAAGTCATATTTCATGTCCACTTTCTAGTCTACCTACATGCAGGAACAAAGGTCTCATCATAATCTATTTCCTGCACTTAATTATATCCCTTTGCCACATGTCTAGCCTTACTTCTAGCAACTGTCCCACCTTCATCTTGCTTATTTCTAAACACCCATTTGGTTTCTATGATAGGGTATTTCTTAGGTCTAGTGGTCGAAGTCCATACCTTATTTCTATCAAACGAATTTAGTTTCTTTTGTATGGTTATGGTCCATGTGGGTCTTCAAGAGGCCCCAAGGGATTGTTGGTTTTAATGAGACATACAAATGAGTGAAAGGCACACAAAATTTTGAGTGATGAACGTAATCTAAACCCCAATGTGGATGCCAGATGTTATATTTTCATTCGAGATGAGCTAACTGATATTTGAATCTTCTCGTGGGATTTGCTAGTTCTTCTCTCAGAGTAACTAGAGGATCAAAGACTCTAATGTTTTAATCTTCGTCTCGGTTGGTTGACTTTGATCTTTGTAAACCATAGGCTGGGCTTCTTTCTCTTCTTCATCTTTAATGCTCCTGCTTAACTTAAATTCTTAAAAGGAGAATGAGCTAACATATCCGCCATTTTTTTTTTATCAAGGACAACATGAATGCTTTATTCAACAATTTTGTTGCTCTTATTATAACTTGATAAGCTTTACTATGAGATGAGTATCCCACAAAAATACTTTCCTTACTTTTAGCATCAAACTTGCTAAGATTGTTCTTACTGTTATTATAAATGTAGCATTTTCTTCCAAAACTTTGAAGTAAGACATTTTATTTCTTTCTGTTGAATAGTTCATAAGGAGTTTTCTCAAAAATTGGTCTCATCAAGCATTTGTTGAGAATGCAGTTAGTTGTGTTTATAGCTTTTGGCCAGAAAGACTTTGAAAGATCATTATCACAAGTTATGATTCTTATAATGTCTTCAAGGGTTCTATTTTTCTTTTCAACCACTCCATTTTTTGTTTTTTGGTGGACTGATAGCAACTAAGAAGTTTAAGATATGCTATATTTATCACAATATTTGAAATCTTCTTGATCAAATTCGCTTCCATGGTCACTTTTAACAGTTGTTACTGTCAGACACTTTGATGGCTGCACTTCTTTTATTAGTATGACACACTCTTTGAATGTTTCAGTCTTTTCCTTAAGGAAAAACGACCCATGTGTATTTGGAGTAATTATTAACAATAACGAACACATACTTGATTTCCCCTAAGCTTTGCATTCTAATGAGTCCACACAAATCCATGTGTAATAGTTGTAGAGTTCTAGTGGTTACTACGCACCTAACATACTTGAAAGATGCTCTGACTTGTTTTCCTCTGGCACATGCATTGTAAACTCTATTCGTAGTTAGCCTGTGCTTGGGCAATCCTCTGCGTAGTTCATGTTTTGAACTTTTATCAATGGTGCCCATATTTGGATGACCTAGTCTTTCATGCCAAAGCCATCATTCACCATAATGTACTATAAGACATGCAAGGTTTTTTGATTTAACATCATCTAGACATAGAAAATAGGTGTCATCTATTGATACATGAAGCATTAAGGGCAAGTTTAGTTTGCGACTTTGCACTAAATTACTTTAGGATGAAATAAGTTATTTATTATATTTCATCTACTTTACAAGGCCCAAGTGATGCATGCCAAGTCTCAAGCTAACTCTTAGCTATACCTCATCCACACCAAAGTTCAAACCAACCCTCCTTAGCCAAGTTGGTCAACATTCCAACATAATCACTCAGTTTTGACTTGGCTTATCACCACCCTATCGATGTCCAATTGGGGTGATATATGCTTCTTTGGAAAGCTTAAGGAGTTAACTTTAGAATCATGCAATAAAATTTCAAGTTAGGTTGTACTTTGATTCCTTAAAGTAATAAAAACCCTAACTCATATAGTGCTGGCTTTTATTTAAAAACTTGTTGAATTTGGGTGAAATTAATATCCTACATAATGAAACCAAATGAAGCAAGCCCAACTTTTGGTGATTCCATAAGATATCTATTTGGCCCCATAAGATAAAATCAGACATTGGATTTCAATACTAGGAGAAATGGCCTAAATATTTGGAGTGTGTATAAAATTTTAGTTTTGGAGTAATATAAAATTTGGCGTTAATTAAGGAGGGGTCCAATTGTTATCTTTGAGATTAATTAGATTGGGGTAATTTTGCACACAAACCAAGGAAGATTTTCTATGTGACTGGGCCCCCATTGGAGGTGTAGGGCCTTCTAGAGGCCTCCTAGAAGGAGGGGGAAGAATTCTACAAAAAAACAGCTCACCTAGTTGTAATTATCTTAGTAATTTGATTTATTTTCCTAAGATAATTTGTAATCCCCCTATTGGTACACTTGCCTCACTATTGTAACATCTAATCCCCCAACTTTTGGTATTTATAAACCCTATTACCTCTATGCAAACTCAGTTTAAGTTGAATTATGAATGGAAAAGCATATTGCCATTTTTTCTCACTAAAATCTCTACATCTTTATCTCTTTAATCAAGAGTGTTGAGTCAATATTTCCTTTAGTGTTCTTCTTGGGTGGCTATGAGTGTTTAAGAGAGGAACTAAGTGGGAAGTGTTTTATCTATCCTTTGGGGATTTAATTGGGTCAAAAGTCACAATCTTATTGATTGTTTGAGATTGCATCCAAAAGTAGCATCATTTGATATCATTATTTTTCTTGTTATTTTTAATCTTGGGAGCTTGAGGATTCCATCCCTCATCAAATTGGTATCAGAGTTAGAGGTTTTTTTGTGTAGTTATTGAATTAAAACCTTTCAAGTACCTCTTTACCTTTTCATTTTGACTCCAAAAATCCACACTTTGCCTCTTCAAAATTCTCATTCATTTACCTACCCTTATCACCTCTCATGAGTCCACAAAGAACCCTAATTATAGCCAAAAACACAATTTCTAACCTAAACACATCCCTAAAACTCCACCAAAAAAGCCTTCAGTAAAAATCCATAAAAAATACGCAGGTTAAAATTTGGCACGGCCTACCCGTGCTGACTGGCATGACTGTGCCACCCTTTTGCACATAAAAAATTTTTCAGAGATTTAACATGGCCACCCCATGCCCCCGAACATGACCGTGCCACCCCTTTTTCCACTGTTTCTTGCACGTGCCACCCTACCACATCCATGTTGGTCAAGGAGGAAGATATTTCTCAGTAAGCCCATGAAATAGATAGGGCCTTTGTTGAGCGTCAAGCTCATGTAAGGAAGCTTGGTAAGCAAATAGCTCATATGAAAAAGGCCATGAATAGAGCCTCCTTACTTTAATGGTATTAGTTTGTCTCCTAACTTCTATTTGAGATGGATTCAAGACTTGAAGATTAGTTTGATGCCAAAAGATGTTCCCATGAAGAGAATTTTTTGATAGCTACTCAGAAAGTCCAAGGTTATGCCTACTATTGGTTTAAATGCCGTAGGAGGGAGAGAGCTCTTTAAGGCAAGTCCATAATCAAGACTTAGAGTAGGCTTAAGCCATACATGGATGTGAGATTCAACCCATATCAACTCATTGAAGAAGAACCCTTAAAAGAGGAATCTATTGTAACTCAAGAAAATATCGAGGCTCCAGAAGAAGGAGAGCCTAACATGGTTCATGAAGAGGCTAAGCAAGAAAATGAGATCATTTTGGATCTTGAAGAAAAACAAGTTGAGTCAAAGCCCACCTATTCTCCCTCAATCCCACTCTTATGCTGCCCATTGTCCCAATTTGGGAATTGAGGTGAATATCACTAAGAAAGCTCTACTTTCATTTTCAATGAGTAAGTTGAGGTATGAGGCTATCTATGATGTGTTTCCCATGAATGCTTGGTATTTATTTTTTAGGAGACCATTGAAATTTGGCCTTATCTTTCATAAGAGACCCAACTTCCAAGTCCAAGCTCTCATCTCAATCTCTTAAATTCCCCTCAACCTCAAAACCCGCAAAAATTAAAGCTCCACAAAGAAATCATTTGGACTTCCAAGCCAAATATGAATATCTCACCCTTGTTGGCACAAAGATCTTTAACTCCTTTGCCCTTGAAGGTGAGTCTCCATAAGTCAAGCTTATGAATGATATGGAAATCTCTCTTGGTCTAAGTTGTGATGATTATATTGAGACATTCAATAGTCTCACGGATGTTAGAAGGATTTTTCATCCTATTGGAGTATCCCCTAAAGGCTTCAACAACTCCTATGTGTTTAAAAAGGGTGCAACTCTTAGCATAATGAGTTTTCTCAACCGGTGCAATAAGTTATCAAGATTGGTATCCTTGGGTTTCAATCACTAAAATTTGACGGCAAATCCTTTCGAAGATGAGGAGTTTAAAGCACAAAGCATCCAGGACAAGTTTGGTTTGTAACTTTGCAATAAATGAGTTTAGGATGAAATAAGTTGCTTATTCTATTTCAACTAGTTTACGACAGTCAAGTGATGCATACCAAGGCTCAAGCCAACTCTTAGCTAGCAAAGTCCAAACCAACCCTCCTTGGTTAAGTTGGCCACTGTTCTAGCATATAGGTTGGTTTTAACTTAGCTTTTCACCACTCTATCAATGTCCAACTGAGGTGATATATGCTTCTTTGGGAAGCTTAGGGAGTTCACTTTAGGATCATATAATAAAATCCCTAGTTAGGTTGTAATTTGATTCCTTAAGTGATAAAATCCCAACTAATACAATGGTAGTTTTTATCAGAAACTTGCTGAATTTGGGTAAAGTCAATATCCTATCTGACGAAGGCCAAATAAAGCAAGCCCAAATTTGGTGATTCCCTAAGATGTCTACTTTACGTCCGTAAGCTTAATTAGGCATTGGATTTCAATACTAGGAAAAAAGGGCCAAATATATGAAGTGTGCATAGCGTTGGAGCATTCTGGATTTGGCCTTAATTAAGGAGATTACAGCTGTTATCTTTTATATCAATTAGCACGAAGTGATTCTATACATACCAAGAAAGATTTACCGAGTAGCGGGGCCTTGATTGGAGGTATAGAGCCTTCTAGAAGCCTCCTAGAAGAAGTAGGGAAATCCTAGAAAAAAACAGCTCACCTTGGTTGTAATTATCTTGGTAATTTGATTTATTTTCCTAAGATCATTTGTAATCGCCCTATTAGTACACTTGCCCCACTATTGTAATAGCCAATCTACCCATTTGGACATTTATAAACCATATTACCTCCGTCTAAACTTAACCTAAATTCAATTATGAATGGAAAGGCAGATGACCATTTTCTCTCACTAAACTCTCTACATCTTTATCTCTTTAATCAAGAGCGGTGAGTAGAGTCTTTCCTTTAGAGTTCTTCTTGGACAGCTATGAGCCTTTAAGAGAAGAACTTGGTGAGGCATATTTTATCTATCATTTGGGTCTCATCTTAGGTCAAAAGTCGCAATCTTATTGATTGTTTGAGATTGAATTCAAAAGAAGCATCCTTTGATGTGATTAGTTTCCTTGTTATTTTTGTTCTTGAGAGCTTAAGGATTCCTTTAGAATTCTTCTTTGGTGATTAAGAGCCTTTAGAAGAGGAATTTGATGGAAAGTCTTGAGTCTTTCCTTGATTATTTCAAAGGCTCTTTGGGCAGCCTTTATTCATGCAAAGCTTCCCTTCTTCATGTATTCGATTAAAAGAGTCATAATAGAGCTAAAGTCTTTGATGAACTAACAGTAGAAAGAGGTCAACCCATGGAGGTTTCGAACTTTCGTAGTAGAGGTGGGAGTAGGCCAACTCTTGATAGCCTTAACCTTAGACTCATAAACTTGAATTCCCTTATAGGACCCCACACAACCAAGAAAAACAACTTAAGGAGTGAATAGTTCACACTTCTCAAGTTTGGCATATAGCTTTTGTTGCTTCAACACTTAGAACCCTTGAGAGAGGTATTCTACATGAGATATCTCATCACGACTATACACCAAGATATCATCAATACGCTACAATAAACTTTCCAATGAATGGCTTTAAGATCTCATTCATGAGCCCCATGAAAGTATTAGGAGCATTAGATAGACCGAAAGACATCACAAGCCACTCATACAACCCATACTTGGTCTTAAAAGTGGTCTTCCACACCTAATTTGGTGATGGCCACTATGAAGATTAATTTTACAAGAGGCCTTGGAACCATATAACTCATCAAGCATATTATACAATCAAGGAATAGGAAATCGATACTTGATGGTGATATTATTGATGGCCCTAGAATCAATACACATATGCCAAGTTCGAACCTTCTTAGGTACTAATAGAGCAGGAATCGAGTAAGGACTCAAGCTCTCTCTAATGTACTCACGGTCTAACAACTCTTAGACTTGTCTTCATAGTTCTTTTGAATCACTAGGATTACATCAATAGGCCGGCTTGTTTGGCAAAGGAGCACCTAGTAGGAGATCAAGTTGGTGCTCAATTCCTCTCAACAGAGGGAGCTCTAGGGGTAAATCATTGGAAAATACATCCACAAACTCTCTCAAGAGTGATTGAACTAGGGAATGCATGGGTTTTACTCCCTCATAGGTGTTTGATTGTACCATATATTCTTGATCCAGAGACTATGACTTTTCCTGTATCGAAGTTGATGACATTACATTTTTATGACTTGAAGATTATTTTATTTCCTCTATCACATATTGGAGATGTACTCAATAAGTTAAACTTTAGTTGTTCTACTAAGTGCAAATTAGCAAGTGAGATAGAGAGATTTTTACTGACTTTACCAGTCCCCAAAAATTTTCCATTGCCCTAATTTCCAAATGTAACTTTTTCTTCATCCTTCATTTGGATTTCAGTAAAGATAACGCATTACTAGTCATGTGTTTGGACCCACAATCTGGATACCAGATGTCCTCTTTAATCTTCAGCCATGTCTATAAAATAGAATTCAAACCTTTCTATTGCTTTTGACTTAACCTTAAGTCCTTAGTTAGAGAGAGATTCTTAATGCTAGTTTTCCTTAGGTTCACAAGTTTGTTTCTCCTCTTTTCTTTCATTAGAATTATTTCGATTACTTTGTCTTCTAAAATCAGAGTGATCATGAGGACATCTGAATTGTCCAAGATGTTTGGATCTATCATCATAGTGAAAGTGTCAATGATATCTTTGGGGATATTTGGAGTTATAGAGACTTTCCTATAACTAGACCCTCTATTGTAACCTCCGTGATACCTAGGATTCTTATTACTCGTTTCAGAGTTACAGTTTTCATGGTTTCTTTTGAGGTCTCTACAGTGTCTTTGACTTCCTTTGAAGTTAGTACCTCTTTAATGCCAACTGAGATAGCTTAGGTTTCATTCTTCTTTTCTATCTGAGTGTATAGGCTCTAAAACTCTCATGTGTATCTTGATCATTCACGTGTCTACTTTCCTTCACAAAGAAGTTTTTATAAACCTCTTTTCTACTTGATGTGCCGAAGACCATACTTTCTTTGTTAAAGGAGACTCATTGTGAACTAAAAAGCCTTTCTAAGTTTTTCTTGACCTATCACGAATTTTAAAAAGGTTTCAAAAGTCCTTCATATTCCCTATTCAAACATTGTACCTCTATTTTAGCAATAGAGACCATTTTGATTAAATGCTCAAAGAGGTTGTATAAAGATTGTTGTTCCTTTCAGGTAGGTTCTTCATATCTTTTTAAATCATTAATTTTCTACTTAGAGTCTTTGAGTTTTGGTAAAAATTCTCCACAAAATTCTTGCCCATTTTAATTTCTAAAACTTCTTTTCTTTTTCAAGAGATTCAATTTTTTCATGAAGGGGCTTGACTAGAGTTGATGAAAGACTTCACCATTTATCCCATGGATAACAAGGTCAACAAGATCTTTTTTAGAAAATGACTGGAGTTAAAATTGCACCAATTTAGAGGGTGATGGTTTGATTTGTTATCTTAGTAGTTCTACCTCAATTTCTTCTACCCTAGTGCATCTTTCACTTTAGTTAGTTAGATGACTTACCATGAGGCAAAGATTTGCTATTTCGTCATTCTAGTTATCCTCGTCACTAGAGTCACTATAACTCCGGGTAGCTATCATTCCCTTTTCTCCTTTGAATCTCTTTGTCACAATGGATTTCTTGAGATTTGGACAATCCTTGATTATGTGCCCTGATTGCCCATAACTAAGGCAAGTAATGTTAGCATCAGAGCTCTAAGATAGAGATTTGTTACCCTTAGACCTTGATCAGCTTCCTTTAGAGAACTTCTTATAATCAAAATTTTATTTCTTAAGAAACTTCTTGAATTTCCTAGGAATAATGGCCATTGATTTATTTTTGTCTTGTGAGGATTGATCTTGATTGTGAGAGTCCTCTATTTCCTTTAGGGTCGATCCTCTCCTAGGTGATCATTTGATTCTTCTCTAAGATAAATCTCATGAGTAAACAACTTTCCAAGAAATCATTAAGCTGTAATGTCTTGAGATTTTGGGCTTCTTCAAGGGCCATTGCTTTTGGTAGCCACTTAGATCTACGGAGGCGTTTGGTTACTTTTCAAGACTAGTTCTTCATTTGAGTGTGTTCTCTTTAGAGACTTAAGGTTGTTTACATCGCTGTAGACCTTGTGTACATCTGCTTAATGTATTCATTTGGTAGCATCTTGAAGAATTCATATTGATGAACATAGATGCTTTTCTTTTTGACTTGACTTGTTCCCTTGTATGTGGCAGCCAATGTGTCCTATATTTTCTTTAGCAGTTTCATGCTACAACTTTATTAAACTCTTGGATCGATTACATAGACAAATATCTCCATAACTCTGTGATTTTTTGGGTTATGGGTCAATCTTTATCTATCCACTCTTCTTCAGCCTTTGGAACCATTTCTTCTCCTTTATCTCCTTTCTTAACTTCCATGGGAATATAGTCTCCCTCATTGACGATTTTCGACATTTCTAGCTTTAGATCCTTGAGGAATATCTGCATGAGGTTTTTTCCAATAAGTAGTTAGTTCATTTGAACAATAAGGGACTTCTATATGATCGTGTTGATCAATTTCTAAGGTATTTTATCATTAGATCAATTATGAGCAAGACAGACTCTAGTACCAATTGTTGGTCTCACTTGAATAAGGGAAATCACCATTGAGTGAGTTGGTAGGGTGACTAATAAAAACTTTGGTGCTTTGAAAAACTATTTGATTAGATAAAGAAATAAGAAATATGAATAAGTATAGATGATTGTATAGCAAACTTATCGAGGTAGATAGGGATAAAAATAAAGTGAGTTATAATAAGAGAGTATTAAGTAAAAAGGGAGGACACAAGGATTTTCATAAGGTTCACCTAAATTAATCTTAGGCTACATATCTACATAAGGTCATTCCTCTACTTTAGGAGTCAGTCAATTTAGTATCTCCAATGATAGTTTACAGAATAGCCTCTAGTACTTTACCTACGATCAGAGTTTTATCAAGGCACTCTAAAACGCCTCAACTTCTAGAGTTCCCAAGTCTCATAAGCACAATGGCCAATAAGAGTCTCATTACTTCATGCTGCCTACAAGGCTTTTTTCTATGCACTCTGTAATGACTTATTCACAAAATAGCCAGAGCCCCCCAGCTTCTTTGCAATAGATAAACTCAAGGCACTATAAGAAGTTAAACTCATAGAGTTCACACACTCTCATGATGATAACATTCTTAATATAGAAGTAGTGATTTACACTCACTCTTGCCACATCGGCAATATGGACAACTGAGTTGTATGAGATAAATATAGCCAGTATGGTCTTTTTTAATCTCAGCCCACCATCTTGGGTTGTGGAAGTATGTTTGACGATTGTTTTCGAGAGTCTGGTTCTTTTCCTCTTTGGTAAATTCTCTTGATTCACACTTAATCAACATTTTCCTCAAAGGGAATAGCTTGTTGTCACCTCCTTTATGAAAGTAGTTGTTGACGTAGTCATTACGCCTTAATTTTCTGGCTAGTTTGTTATTATCAACCTAATCAGGGGCCTATCAGAAAAGTGCCTGGTAGCATTAAATGCTTGATGTTACCAACTAGTTGCTTCCCTTGTAGCCTTGAATTTCAACTTGTTTGGTTGCTAGTGGCTAATTTTCTTCCTCGACTTGGTATATGGACATCTCTAACAATGATCAAGAGTAATTGTTTAAGTAATCTTTAAGATTATAATAAGAAAAAGATTAAGTGAAATTAATCTTTCTCACTAGAGAAATTAATTATGATAAGAAAAAGTTTAAGTGAAATTAATCTTTTTTACTTGATAAATTCTATCCACACTGAGGTCTATATTGCTGGTAGAATGTCATAAGATATTTTGCATCAGAGAACCAATGTAGTATACAATATCAAATGCGAGTTTGAGTAACATACCTTCAATGTGAAATAAGTGATTGTGCAACAACAGATGCACTGTACTTCTGTGATTAAGTTTGTTTTGATGAGATTAGTTAGAATTACTTATTCTAAACATGCAACTACGATTGCTTCTACCAAATGAACAACTCTGAATATGTTTTCAATTTCTCTGACATTATATCTCATATGGTCACTTTCACTATACTCTAATTTATCTTCTTGCCTTTCATAAGACTGGCATTTGAGTTTTTGGCCCTAAAGGGTCCTAACAGAGTTTTGATTTTAGAGGTGCTGGTCAAACATGCAAATCTTGATAGCAAGACATCTCTTGCTTCTTGCATTTCTAAACCCATCCGAATCACAACACCAAATTTGCCTTTTGAAAATGAGCATGTGAAGAAAGAATTCTTTGGCATTGTATCATCTTTTTAAACCATACTTGATACTGCTTATAAATCAATCTATAAAAGGCTCATACTTGAGTGTATAGCTAAGTTGAAATCTTACGTTATGTTGTTAGATCTTGAATGTCATGCTATTATCCTGGACATTTTCCACCATCTTTTAGCATCCACTAAAGATTATCATTCTTTGATGATGCTTGCATATATACAGTCCATCCTAGTGAGTGCTCTCACTAAAATGGATGAACTCTTTTTTTAATTTCTTATTTCCATCCTTTCTAAAATTCAATCAATGGGTAGTAACATCTCCTCTACTATTCATGTTACCAACAAAAGGGTGTTGGCGCACATACGCATCTAAATTTTGCTTCAACAAATTATTTCATCTATATATGAAATTATGCAACCACCCAAGGACAATGAAGTCAAAGAAGGCCAAAATTCTAAGAACATATTGTAGAATTAAAAATGTTGATATTGAATATCAAATAGCTACATATAACTACAATATATTTCCTAATTTTAGAGATTTTAAGTCTTGATTGTCTATAATTTAAATAGTGGCATTATTTAGGGTAGCAATTGAGTAGCTAATTATTTGATACCTATAGAACTTTTAGTTGGCAAGAGGCTGCATCCACTGATGGCATTGTTACCTTTCTTAGAAGCTGAGAGCATTATCGTTCTTGTGTAGTGAAATGATTTTGTTGTTTCTTTGGTTGGTTTTCTCCTGTCTACCCAATTCAAGTTAAACTCAAGGACAAGTCCCCCCTCCCCCCAACTGAGAGAAAATGATTTAGGCTAAAAGTAAAGGATAGATAAACAGATTTATACAATTAGAATATTTTGACATTGGAGATCTTTTGTATTTATTATTATCTTTTGTAAGTATTTTTCAATCAAAACAATGCTTTCTATGAGTTTCTGTTGTGTTAAAAATGTACCGCAAGTGCACGGTGCCAGTTGTAGCTAGCAAAGGCAAGTACGGGTCGTGTCCACAGAGAACTTAGTTTCAACCACCGAATCGATTTCTAATACTTAATCTAGGCGAAAGTCGAGTGAAGTTGGTTTAACTGATTCTAACTCTATTTGGTCTAAGTCAATTATGAGAAGGGAATCCTGGATTGGGGTTCACCGCACTGTGACGTTCATTGGAAAATAAACTAGGTCGTGTGAATCTGCCTGCAAGATAATTGAAATGGAATTATTACCGGTTTAAAGCATCTACGCCTACTTTCGAAGGTCATTAGACTGATCAAGCTAACCTAGTTGTCTACTTTCGTGAAACTAGAATAACAAAACCACAAGATCATGTAATTTCAATTCCCAATTGCACCCCCAACTACTTTCGTGTCAGGTAATTCAATTGCTCACAAAGCTACTCTAAGTAAAGGACCTAACTTTCGTTAGTCTCCTAAACCCTAATTAAGAACATGAATAAAACCCTCTCAGGCAATTCATCGAACACCTGGCATGCTAAGTGAGAATTCAACTATACTCTGGCGTAATTCACAAAAACCTAGAATTAACAATCTAATTTACATCACAGGGGCTACACCCAATCCAAGATTAAGGAATTTAGCCGCTAAACATGATTCTAAACGACATCTCAATCAAGAACATACACATACCAAGAATACGAATACTTGAATTAAGACGTAGAGGAAAAAGAAGAAGAATATACTCTGTATATAATCTGCAGCAGTAATCTACCAAAAGCGTAACCAAATTCAATCCAAAGCTTCGAATTAAAATTGCAATAAAACTAGACCTAGGAACCCTCAAATCGCCCCTTTTCGAGAGAGAGGAAAAAAGGTAGAATCCCAAAAAAAAACTCCCGAATTACAATGCCAAAACAGCGACAAAACAGCGACAACTAAAGTGGCACGGTCGTGCCACTCGGCACGGGGGCCCCGTGCCACTTCTCTGTCTTTAGCTTCTTCCCTTCTTTGGGTGGCACGCTCGTGCCACCTCGCCTGGAGTGACCGTGCCTCTTATTTTAACTCAATATTGATCCTTTTTGCTTCAATTTGGCGCGACATTAGCTTGTTTTCCTCATTTATTCAAGTCAGGCTCCTGTAAACACAAAAACACGACTTTTAGGCAGATTTGAGATAAACAATGAATAATCGACCTCTAAACTCACAAAATTATACCAGAAACTGCTGAGTTAATAGGTAAAAATCATGCCTAAAAGTGTGTAAAATATAGGTTTATCAACTCCCCCATGCCTATCTCTTGCTTGTCCCCAAGCAAGACTAGAACCAAAAAGAGGGAGTCAAGAACCTCTAGCTACTCGCCTCCTCAGGCAAGGCTAACAGTGGATCAGTCGAATTGAACACAGTTGCGCACAGCCAATGGGATAATTTGAGGCATAAATACAATTTGCAAGATTCAGTTCAAATCATTGGAGGACCACACGTTCAAGTCAACACACCGTCGAACCATATCACCCCCTCCGCAATCATGACGCATCCAAACAAGTAGTGGGCCAGTTGGCTTGGTAGTGACTCTCATAAGGGGGGGCAATGTAAATGCTCTCCCTCACATGTGTTTAAGATGTAAAGAGGTTCACTCGATTCGCTTCCACTAAAACAATCTACCATAGGCTTGGGAGAATTCTCAACTCTCCACCGCTAAAGTGCAAAATACACGACAACAATCAAGAGGACTTCGCAGGGTTGAAATGGGGCTAAGGGTATAGGTAAGAGAGGGACAAACAGTTTGGGAAATGTGGAGCTAAAAGCCATAGCTAGTGAGCAACCAACAATTAAACAGATCACATCGCACTCTCAATGAAATCAAACATACCTAAACCCAATGGACCATCGGGAACGCACTATGCTTAACATGCCAAACACTTTTATTACTTTTTTTTTTCTTTTTTTTGTTTGTTTGTTTGTTTGTTTGTTTGTTGTTTTTTTTTTTTTTTGGTTGGCGAGGGATAAGATAAATAAGTGCTTGGCATGCGCAATAACAGTAAGAAAGTTTCCCGAATAATCATCATGATTTATCCCCATTAAATGCCAAAATAACCACAACGATACCCAAAAGTTACCCACAAACGTGAAGCGTTGCTCTACTGGCTTTGGCTTGAAGGTAGGAAATATGTTAAGGCCAAATGCTAGCAGTGAGAGGTTCACAACAAAACAGATAAGGCTCAAGGGGGTAAGCAAAGGGTAAACATTACATCACAGGTGGCAATTTGGCTATGTAGCTCAAAAAGAAATGAATGCCTCTATCATTTTGATTGCTGTATACATGCTAAAAGCGATTTCAAAGAGAATCCAACCAAGTTCTAGAGATGCTATCATGGAAGAGACACACATAGAAAAGAAATGAGACTAAATTGATGAATTAGTCTATAGGCTCAAAGTCTCACGGGTCACACTACCAAATAACACAACTAACCCCAAAGATCCTACTGGATAGGAGTAATCATTCACGAAAAGGGGGTTTCAAGGGCGATCAGGAATGCGAACTAAACAGTGTGGTCACAACAATTTCAATATCATCAAGCAAACACATTTTTGCCACAAGGGACCCACAAGTATACACAACCAAGTCAGCCAACTGATCCACAAGGTCTTGGTAATCGTCATAGGAGGGGTTTTCAAAAACTTTTTTCTCTTTTTTTTTGGGGGGGGGAAGATGAAAACAATAAA
This sequence comes from Carnegiea gigantea, assembly GCA_029747015.1. Lineage (NCBI taxonomy): Eukaryota > Viridiplantae > Streptophyta > Magnoliopsida > Caryophyllales > Cactaceae > Carnegiea > Carnegiea gigantea. The sequence goes on from JAKOGI010001466.1 coordinate 194,504, forward strand.
GCACCCTAAGCAAGAGTGGATAGATGAAGAGAAGAGTTGAAAGAATTACCTCGCAGTCTTGTAATGCTCCACTCAACAGAAGTCCACTTGAAGCCAAGGGTTAGAAAATAAAATAAAATATATACAATGCACTACCTATCTATATGCTCTATCCTACATGCAAAAAGAAATAGAAGAAATAAAATAAAAATAAAAATAAAAACTAATGAAAACTAATGCATGCAAGGATGCAATAAACAGATGGATATGTACAAACCACCACAAACTACAAGCAGTCACCTAGCAGTTGGTGAGCTAACCCCCCATGCCGAAGCTCTTCATTGTCCCCAATGAAAAAGATAGGAAGAGATACAGAACAAGTGGGGAAGGGAGGGGAGACAGAAAGCAGTCATTGGGCCCCATCGGGCCCAGGGGGAGGCCAAAAGGACGGGGGAAAGGGATAGAAATGGGTGGAGCTACCCTGGTCAAAGGGTAGAGTGGATGAAGAACCTGCCGGGGCGCCAGGGAAAGAGCGAAAACGCTCCTCCATCCGCCGAATCGTCTCGGACTGACGCCAAAGCAGTTCGTTCATCCGACGCCTTTCCGCAGACTCACGGGCCTCGCGAATGGCCCGCTCCTCCTCACGCTGAAGCCGCCGCAACTCCCTCTGCTCCTGGCGGTCAATATAACCGCGAAAATGGCTCACCCCCTCCTCTATGGAATCCATGCGTCCAGAAATGCGCTGGATATCACGGCTCATGCCACTAAAACCCTCTCTAAGACCCGATACCTCCAGTTGGAGGTTTGAGAAAGATTGAAGGAACGTGGGGTCCAGCGGCATATAAGATGCGGAGGAGGAGGACCCACCCATGGAATGAGGGAATGGTGGGTGAAGGGGTGGTGGTGGTGGAATAGGCTCATGGGAGGTAGGAGCTCCACTATCCTCGGCTGTAGCCTCGGGAGCCTCAGCACCCTCGTCACTCTCCTCCGCACTCTCCTCGCCTTCCTCTCCCTCATCTAAATCCAGATCAGCGGCCAGCTGCTCCTCGCTGGGAAGAACAGTGGCCCTAATGATGCGCCCGTCGCAATTCCAGTTTCTTTTGTTTGCTACTGCGGTGCGCTGAGGATTGGGAAGGTTGAAAAGGATGGTCTTATGGTGGGGGTACCGAATAGTGTCACCTCTGGTATCTATGATATGCATATGATGCAGGGTACCAAGGTCGAGGTGACCACCTAAAAAGTGAGACTCCAGAGAAGAGAGTCTCGAGCTGTAGCCTAAAGCAATAGCAATGGCGGTAACGGTACCGCCAACGCTAAGGACGTTTCGGTTGCTAGGTTTGGCCACTTCCGCCAGGTGGCGGATAATGAAGGCCCCCGTATCAATAGGGGTACTGGACAGGGCGCACCAAATAATAAATAATTCAGCCTTACGACACCCATTCTGGGTATCGTTTCGGCTGAAAATAATGTTAGCGGTAAGGCGCTGAAGGTACCGTAAGTTGACATTACAAATATCGGTAGCCTTCGCCTGTCTAGGGTCATAGACCCTGGGTCTCCCCCACCTATCGTGGTAGTCCTTCCGTTTGGAGCATGTAATGCTCAACCAAACGGGGTCAGGGCGCCATAAAGAGGGCACATCGCGATATGCCCCATCAGCCACCGGGAGTCGTAGAAGGTCGTTAAACATGCGCAGACTCATCCGGTGGTCAATGCTGAACATCCTAAAATAGATGGCAACCTCCTGACCATTGTACCGACCATCCCAATCAACAGCCAATGAACTCAAAAACTCAATCATCAATCGGTCGTACGAGGCATATTGCATGTTAATATATTCAGACCAACCCAAACGACCAAACAGAGTTAACATGTCATCTAGCATTCCTAAAGTCCGTAATGAGTCAGCATGAAAGAATTTCTGCTCACTAGCATGCCTAGTGGCTAAAAGCTCATAACGTGACTTTTGCTCATCAGAAATAAAGTGCAAGCCCCTAGTACTAGCAGGTAATACAAGAGGGAAAGCATCTTTGGTACCTTGTGCCGCAGCAGGCGCAGTTGAGGACGATGTTGCTCTTGACGATTTCGTGGGGAGGGATGGACCCTTGGAAGGCTCCCCGATTCGCTTTCTTCCCATTGTTGAAATAATTGCAGATCAGGACTCAGAAGGAGATGAAAAGAGCAAGAGTAGGGTCAATTTCGGTCCCTACAACCTTAAACCTCAACAATGGAGGTTTTGGATTTTAGAGAGAGAAAGGGGGATGAGGTTTGAAGGACCTTGAGAGGAAAAGGGGAAGAATTGGTGGGGTAGAGTGAATGGGGGTCGAAAGATTGAAGAATTTGGTGAGAAATGGAGAGAGATTGAGAGGTGAGAGTGGAAGATGGAGTGGGGAGAGAGAGAGGGGGGACGCGCAGTAGAGAGAGAAAACGGGTGGGGGTCGAATGGAAGGAGGAGGAGGGAGGAGGAGGAGGAAGAAGAAGGAGTCGGGAATCCGGCAGGTTTTTAATGCGGCACGGTCACACCGTGCCAAATTGCTGTCGGCCCGTTCGTTTTTTCCTCTTTTTTTTTTTTGGGTGGAAGAAAGGGGACACGGGATGTCCCGAGGCACGCTGCCCCCGTGCTGCCCTTTTCCTTTTTTTTTTAGGTTTTTTTGGGGGGTTGAAAGAGAATCGTGGCACGGTCGTGCCGTGGAGCACGGTCACACCGTGCCGTATCCCTGCTTCTGCGTTCCTGCCCCTTTTTTTCCGTTTTTTTTTTGAGGGTTTTTTTTTTTGGGGGGTTTTTTGTGGGGTTGAAAGAGAATCGTGGCACGGTCGTGCCGTGGAGCACGGTCACACCGTGCCGTATCCCTGCTTCTGCGTTCCTGCCCCTTTTTTTCCTCTTTTTTTTTTTTTTTGAAAAGCAGTAAAGCTTGGGTTGCCTCCCAAGAAGCGCTTGTTTTAGGTCGTTAGCTTGACCCTTACCTCCAAATGGTAAGTAAGTGCAAGGTATATCGTTGAGTACTTGGGGTGTCGTCCGCAGGGAATTGTGTTTTCAACTACCAGAGCTAACTAAAGCGTCTCAAGCTAGGCAGGATCGAAGGGTGAAAAGGGGGAACTAAACTACGTTATAAACACAGAAACAAACGACTTGGAGTTGTGATTTTACCAATGGATAAACTAACTAACCAAGATGAGTCCTAACCTACCCAAACCACACTATGAACTAGAGATGGTCGGTTGCATCATCAAAGACCACCCAAGCCCTCTCTCAAGGGTCATGAGCTAGTCTAACTCGCGTAACCACCTACTTTCGTGGGGTTAGTCGAATTAAACCACAAAACTAGCAACCCCAGACCTAGCTCGATTCAGATACTACTTTCGTGTCCCGAACTCGGCCATTCCCTCTCCCACACTAGCCAATTGACCTCACCTCTCAGTATAAGTCAATCGCCCAAAAATATGGATGAAAACCCTCTCAGGCATTTCATCGAACACTTAGCGGGCGTGAAGGAAAACTCTAGGTTCTAGGCATAGATTGGGTATGGTTAGGCCAATTACAAGATTAATTAGCCATCCAGAGGCTAATCACAATCCAAGCCAACACAATCTACCAACTAAACATCAAAAACGAATGAAAACCTAAACTAACAAATAAGAACATGAACATGAAGAACGAAACAAAGGCAATGAAATAAAACGAATCTAAACAGCTAAATAACATGAATTAACGACAAAAACTAAACATATAAACCCAAACAAAGCAATTACAAGAATTAAAACAACAAAATATAAATAAGAACAACGATGAAATAAAAAGAGAAAGAAGAGGGAAACTTATGCTTGAATTGAATGTAGAACTTAAAATCCATAAGCTTGAATCCCAAAATACCAACTAAAATCCTAATCTAATCCCTTCAAAGGGGTTTTTATTGGTTAAAAACCTAAACTAAACTACCCTAAGGAAGTCCAAGCAGAAGCCCCGAACAAGGTCGAGAAAAGAGGATTAAATAGAAGACAAGGCGGGCCGCGAAGAACCGAAAGAAACAAAGGGGGGGCACGACCGTGCCTAGGTGGCACGGCCGTGCCACGTGGCACGGGGTGGCCGTGCCACCTTGCTGGCCGGTCGTCCCGGCTGGCTCCCGTTTTTTCGCCTTTTCGCCTGTTTTGATCCTTTTCTGCCCTTTTTCGCGACATTTGCTTGGTTCAACTTATTACCTGTAAGAATAAACAAAACAAGTAAAAATCTCAAAGAATACTTAATAAAACAAGAAAAACTGTAAAGATTACGTTATTATACGAGCTAAGATTAGGTGAAAAGGGCACGTAAAATGCGACAAATTATCGCCTAACAAATACCCCCACACCTATCTTTTGCTCGTCCTCGAGCAAAACAAAAGAAAACTAATCTAGAAACCTAACTCACTTTCGCAGGAATCGCGATTGCATTTAGCGTATGCAATAAGCCCTTTAAACCCCTTGGTTACCCCAAGTGGACGAGTAAGGTCTCGTGAGGGTTTGTAGAAGATATACCCACAAAATCTCAAAAAGGAAAAACAAAGAAAAGAGAAACAAAAAATCGAAAATAAAAGTAGCAAAACACAATATATACATGGGGATAAACTGTACACAATCGAATCAACCAAAACCACCTAGTAGCTCAAATATCAGTCTGTACACAGGTATTATATGCATTTCAGGACACATCATCCCAAAGAATGGCATCCAGACATCAGCTTTTCACCCCACGACGCATGAGAATACTGAATCCATCCTGGTGCCTAGTGTGCAAGTGTATCATCACCCTGAAACTAAGCCTACCAAAACCAAACTCAATCCCATGCAATTGACACAAGCTACCTTTTTGATTCGCTAGCATAGAAAGCAGGCTTCCCCAGTAGCAGTATTGCCTCAAAGGGTAACACCCAGTAGCGCATGCCTCAAAGGGGTACTTATCATTTCCAACTCTTTTCTTCCCCACTTTCTTTTCTTTCCATTATTATTATTATTTTTTTTTCAATACAAACTCATGTCATGCCTCAAAGGGATACACCCAGTAGCGCTTGAATTTGTTTGTTTTTGCTTTTGTTTTGGAAAAAGAAAGGGGGTGCTAGCACATGTAAAGGGAACTGTGCAGTAGACAATGGGAGAGTCGATCGTGGAAGACTAAGAATTCAGGATGATGACAATACATGAATTCAGGACTGGATTGCAAAATTACGATGGATTGTTGGGGTTAGAATTGAGGTCTAAAACGACAGATTGGAGATGAATATCTATCATACATATTATACTTATATACGAGCTAACAGTCAAGGTATCAGGGATCAAGGCTGATCAAAATAGTACAAAACTCCCCTAAATGCAAAAAGAAAAGAAAAAAATTGTAAAAAAAGGAGAAAAAATGAAAAAGTTATACAAAAATGAAAAATTTTCACAAAAATAAGAAGAAAAATGGGAGATGACCCCCCCCCCACACCTAAATCTCACAATGTCCTCATTGGGAGCCATGAGTCATCACCAACACACAAAAATAAAGAAAACAAAATCAAATACAAGAAAAACAAAAGACGACAAAAATATACACAAGCTAACACACTCTCCCAAAAACACAAGCTCACCCAAAACAACAACACGATCACACATAAATACAAACTAACACCACCAAAAATAAATATAGACCAATCCAACAACACCACCCATCACAACACAATAAAAATCCACAAAAACACAAAATTGGTGATCATAGCCAACAACGGCTCAACAACAACCAAGTTTCACCCCAAGATGATCACCAACCAAAAACACAATCCTAATATTCACAACTAAACAAAAACAAAAAGGGAAGAAAAGAAAAATAAAAGAAGGGGGGGAGGAGAAGAGTGAGAACGAGTATACCAGGTCGGGTACTGAATGTACCCAAACTACACCTCGCTAGGACGAGGTTGGGGAAGCGCGAGGAGCATCAGCCACTCCTCGGCGGCGTTCAGGACGCGCATCGCCAATTCAGATGCCGTCAACGCTCGCAGAAGTTTATCAAACACCTGAGCCTGCAACTCAGATGAGTGTAAGTAAGGGCACTTAAACAGGAATGCAGAAATAATAATAAGTGCTCTTCTAAATTTATCAAATGCCTTAGAAAAATCAGTAGAATGATTGAATTCAATAGGAAAGATGATTTTTCCAGGCATGTCCTCTAGGTATAGACTATAAGGGTCAAGAGAGGGATCATACCCTCTAAAGGCACCTAGGGACTCATGGAGTGCATACAAGTGGGAGTGCGTGGTGGAAAGTAAAGGAGATGAAGTGGGGGTCAAGTTAAGTGGGTTGGTGCAAATTGGGTGGGTATGGTCAATACTAGGTGCGGCACCAACCACCGGACTGTCATCACACAACTCCTCAGAAGGAGCCTCCTCAAGATATGGCTCAACCAATGTAGGTTCTCCTGACCAAGGAAGTAAAACATCCTCTACAAAGCTAGCATCACCATGAAAAGTCTCGCCGATCTCTAACCCCGTGCACTGAGTTAAAGGGAAGGGAGAAGCATGTAGGGTCAGAGCATTAACACTAGTGCCCATAGGTGTACTAGAAAAGGATGGAGCGTCGAACGCTAATGGAGTCAAGGGAAGGTCAAACACTTCTCCTGGGTCGTTCAAAGGCGCATCATCAATAACATTCGACCCTAGGGGAAGGGAAGACTCACAATCATCATAGAGACGAGCCTCAAGTCTAGGGTAAGGTAGACTAGAGTTGGTCTCATGCGATAAACGCCACTCCCTCATCCTACTAGCAAAGCGTTCGTTTTGCTCATTCATTGCCCCTATCATGGCATCAATTCTAGCATAGCATTCATTGGAAACATCACGATGGGGACAAGAATTCACATCATGGTCAAGAGATTGGCAAAAAGAGCACAACACTTGAGGGTAAGCAGAATGGTGATGACATTGGTCCCTAACATCATTAGATTGCCATTGATGCCAAGCTAGAGACTCAAACAAATCCCACATGTCATCGACATTTAAGGAATACAGGCCACCATAACACATAGACTCAAGGATCGCTCGAGTCTCATGCGTTGCCCCCTCAAGCACAGCATCGCATAATTCCCATTTCTCATACATGAAATGCACATATTGAGCACGATAATCATTAAACCGAGATAAATATTGCCAAAAAGGTTCGTGCTCAAATTGAGGGAAATGGAAAATGGCCATCCAAATTTTTTTTTTTAAATTTTTTTTTTTTCAAAAGGCCTAGCCTCGAATGCTAAAGTAAACTCTAATATTGGAAAGCGCCAATTCCCCGGCAACGGCGCCAAAAACTTGTTATGTTAAAAATGTACCGCAAGTGCACGGTGCCAGTTGTAGCTAGCAAAGGCAAGTACGGGTCGTGTCCACAGAGAACTTAGTTTCAACCACTGAATCGATTTCTAATACTTAATCTAGGCGAAAGTCGAGTGAAGTTGGTTTAACTGATTCTAACTCTATTTGGTCTAAGTCAATTATGAGAAGGGAATCCTGGATTGGGGTTCACCGCACTGTGACGTTCATTGGAAAATAAACTAGGTCGTGTGAATCTGCCTGCAAGATAATTGAAATGGAATTATTACCGGTTTAAAGCATCTACGCCTACTTTCGAAGGTCATTAGACTGATCAAGCTAACCTAGTTGTCTACTTTCGTGAAACTAGAATAACAAAACCACAAGATCATGTAATTTCAATTCCCAATTGCACCCCCAACTACTTTCGTGTCAGGTAATTCAATTGCTCACAAAGCTACTCTAAGTAAAGGACCTAACTTTCGTTAGTCTCCTAAACCCTAATTAAGAACATGAATAAAACCCTCTCAGGCAATTCATCGAACACCTGGCATGCTAAGTGAGAATTCAACTATACTCTGGCGTAATTCACAAAAACCTAGAATTAACAATCCAATTTACATCACAGGGGCTACACCCAATCCAAGATTAAGGAATTTAGCCGCTAAACATGATTCTAAACGACATCTCAATCAAGAACATACACATACCAAGAATACGAATACTTGAATTAAGACGTAGAGGAAAAAGAAGAAGAATATACTCTGTATATAATCTGCAGCAGTAATCTACCAAAAGCGTAACCAAATTCAATCCAAAGCTTCGAATTAAAATTGCAATAAAACTAGACCTAGGAACCCTCAAATCGCCCCTTTTCGAGAGAGAGGAAAAAGGTAGAATCCCAAAAAAACTCCCGAATTACAATGCCAAAACAGCGACAAAACAGCGACAACTAAAGTGGCACGGTCGTGCCACTCGGCACGGGGGCCCCGTGCCACTTCTCTGTCTTTAGCTTCTTCCCTTCTTTGGTGGCACGCTCGTGCCACCTCGCCTGGAGTGACCGTGCCTCTTATTTTAACTCAATATTGATCCTTTTTGCTTCAATTTGGCGCGGCATTAGCTTGTTTTCCTCATTTATTCAAGTCAGGCTCCTGTAAACACAAAAACACGACTTTTAGGCAGATTTGAGATAAACAATGAATAATCGACCTCTAAACTCACAAAATTATACCAGAAACTGCCGAGTTAATAGGTAAAAATCATGCCTAAAAGTGTGTAAAATATAGGTTTATCAGTTTCAAGGATGTCAAATTTGCAGACGTTGGTGTGAACTTGGTCTTTACTTTACTAGTAAGTTTATATGCGATTGTAGGCATTACATTACCTAGGTATATGCTACAGTATCAACCTCATAGAGCTCTTTTGGTTGCTTGACAGCTTCCTACTAAAGATTACAAGGGTCCATCTTCAAAACTTTCTAAGAAGCCACTAAGTTGTTCTCTATATGAGGCCTATACAACCTTCTGTAGGGAAGATAAGGGTGAAACTGTTAAAGAGGTATTTAACAAATAGGAGGTGCTAGTAGCAAAGGATTTAATCCACTAAGTTGTTGCATCTCAATCATTTGTGGATGTAGCAGCCAATATAAGAATGTGAATTCTAGAAGAAGCCTTGAAAGAAGAAGCTAACAAAGAGTTTCCACAAGTAGTAAACCTTTAAGTCTTAGACAACATCATTCTATATGATCTTCTTGTAAACACAAATTTCAAGTCTAAAATAATTTAAGCCATAAATTGAGTAACAAATTAAATTTTTATTTATATCAAAGCATGGGTACAATATCTGTATAACTATTGCAAGAACAATTGTAATAAATTCTCTGATTTAATCTCCTTGAATAGTCTTGAATAAATTTGATTTTGAGGGAAGACCATGTGGCTTAATCTCAATCAAGATGTAAGTTTGATATCCGTAAGTAGACGGAACGTACTTAAAGTGCTTGTTATCTTCTGTCAAAGAAAAATTCTTGAACTCGTGTGAGTTCTACTGAAATGTCGACCCCTGAAGGGGGGATAGCTCCCTTTTTATAGAGAAATCGGAGGTAGGGTTTCCTCCTTATCTCTGTTGAAAGAAATAATCATTTATTGCATCATTCATGCCACAAGGTGCTTTTTAATGAGCCACAATATATTTCCATTAGATATTTAATTTAATAAATTGGGATAATTAATTTAACACATAGCATGTTGTAATTAGCTGGAAAAAAAGTATTTATTTCTTTCCACGTGATGAGCCTTGGTTAGTCCATAAAAATTTACATTCTACAAATGCCCCCTCGAGATTAGGTCATGTTTAAGCACGACTGACGTCTCGATTGTTATTATTTTTTATTATGAGTAGCTCTGCATCATATTTGGTGCAATTTTATAGGATGCAATCTTCAAAATATTTATTTCTCTTGCCCAAAATATGAAGATTTATTAAAGAAAATAATACCTTTTTCCTTAATTTGAAGAATACATCCTATATATATATATATATATATATATATATATATATATATATTGCAAGCCTAGAGCCACTCTCTTTCTGCCTCTTTCTCCCTCTTTCTCCTATGTCTCTCCCTCTGAGCCTGTAGCAGTGAAAAGCGTAAGGCAGGCAGGAGGGACACTTCATTGTCAGCAACCGAAAGAAGCAACACTTGAAGGTAATTTGTGCTTTGGACCCTTCATTGAATACCATGCTTGCTTTGATTTTTTTCCCCTTTAACAAGTGGATGTCACTGGAAGCTGCTTCAATAGCCTTTCTTTTGTTTTTTTGGTGACTGTTATCAGAATCGTCTATCTTGATTCCATGGCTGTTCAATGCAACTCATGTGTGTGCCATCAGCGTATTCACTGAGAAATAAGCTGATGCAAAACAATTCCACAAATTACTTCAAAGTGTTCACTTGGAATTGGTTTACATTGAATACTTTGTATACATTTCAATGACCTCCTTCCTACACTATTGATACGCTGGGCGATTGTACAATTTTTGTTTTTTATTTTCTCCTTTTCTTATTGCTTCTTTTCTTCCCCCTTGTTCTATTTGTTTTTTTTTTTGGGGGGCTAGCTTAGCCTTTAGGTCATGTTCTTTTCATAGGTAAATTGGAGTGGGTAAAAAGGTGAAGAAGGCTGAGGTAAGTTGAGGTAGATTGAAGTGGATTAAAGTGGATTGAAGTGGGTTGGAGTGAGTTGAATCTTTTTTTTTTTTACGTGATGAATTGAATTTGGTTAAAATAGTGGAAGTGAGTTGAAGTGGGTTGAAGTAGGTTAAAGTAGAATGCAGTTGGTTGAAGTAGGTTGAGGTTGGTATTTTATAATGGACCCATGAAAAAAAAGGGCCTCAAATCGACGAATACGTCAATCGTCAAAAAGGAGCACATCACTGATTAATAATCCTTTTAAGGCGAACATTTCCAAAGGCAAGGGTTCTTCAAAGGCGAATTCGATTTAATTATTAGTTAACTTTTGGATGTCTGATCCTTTTGAATACATCAACGTGTTAATCCTGAGTCCTCCTATGGCGAACGTTCACAAAGGCAAAAAATTCTCCAATGCAAATTTGATTTAATTATCGATTAACATTTAAATGTCTAACCCTTTTGGGTACGTCAATGGGTTAATCTTGAATCCTCCTAAGGTGAACTTCCTCAAAGGTGAAAGTCTCCAAAGGCGAAAAATTCTCAAAAAGGAAAATTCGACTTGACATTGGTTAACCTTCGAATCTGTGACCCCTTTTGGATACATTAACGGATTAACCTTGAATCCTTTTGAGCTAAACTTTCTTAAAGACGAAAATTCTCCAAAGGCAAAAAATTCTCCAAAAGGAGATTTAACTTGATATCGGTTAACCTTTGAATGTCTAACCCTTTTGATATATCAACGGATTAACCTTGAATCCTCCTAAGTTAAACTTCCTTAAAGGCGAAAATCTTCCAAAGGCAAATTTGAATTGACTATCGATTAACCTTTAAATATCTAACCCTTTTGGATATATCAACGGGTTAATCTTGAATCCTTCTAAATTAAAAATCCACCAAAAGCGAAAATCCTCCAAAGGCGAATTTGACTTAATTATCAATTAGCCTTGAACTCTCCTAAGTTGAACTTCCCCTAAAGCGAAAATTCTCTAAAGGAGAATTTGGGAGAATTTGACTTGATTATCGGTTAACCTTTGAATGTCTGACCCTTTGGGGTACATCAACAGGTTAACCTTGAATCCTCCTAAGAATATCTGCATCGCCTATGTAACCAACTTGAAGAAGGTTATATTGCACATGTCACGTAACAACTTTTTTTGTCTTTTTTGGGTTTTGCACATTTGTCATTTGAAATGTCGGATGCTTAAAGTTTTGGACTAAATGGAGCATTTTCTCTATGACTTGCCACAACCAATACAAATTTTTTTTTTTTAATCCTTGAATAGGTCCACCTTGAGTGACCTCCCCTATTTTTCTCACCATTGGATGGCTTGCCCATGGAAGTCCACCTTGGGTGACTTTCGCTATTATAAAGATTGAGGTCACATTATTGTCACCACCAACTTGAAGGAAGGGGGTGTACGCGGATAACATGAAGGAAGAGGTTATGACGCTGTTCCTACCAACTTGAGGGAGGAGCCCTGTATTGCTAACATGAAGGAGGAGGTTATGGTGCTGTTGCTACCAACTTGAAGGAAGAGGCCCGCATTATCATTGATGCTAACTCAAAAGCAAGGGTGAACAACTTGATAACAAAGAGGCTCCAACACTATTATCACCAACTTAAAGGAAGAGGCATATGTCACTATTATCCCCAATTTAAAGGAGTGCTAAGAGTCATGGGCGGAGCCACTAAGGTGCAAGGGGTGTCAATTGACACCCCAGCTTTCTGGGAAAAAGAAATTAAATGTGAGATATTCTTGTGCAAAAAAATGATCTATATTAATTAGTTTTTAGACACTTCACAAAGATGTAGACAGTAGAGTGGTTGGCTAATTATTGTAGTGTGTAGGAGGTCATGTCTTCGACTCCTCGTGCTGTGCCTTCTGGGTATCTGTTTTTTTTTGGAATTTTGCGAGTTCAATTTAAGTTTTCCTCTATTTTGTTTCTTGGTTTGCATTGCCCACGCACTATCCCTCTCTCTCTGCCCTCACACACACTAAACCAGAGCCCCATGCATTGTCCCTCTCTCTGCCCAACAGCCTCGCCGGCTGCCGCCACTAGTGGCCACCCATGGGACGGCTGCCACAGCCCCGGCTCGCTCCAATAGTCCAACCTCCTCTTCCTAATTCCCAATTTGAGATAACTCCAAAAATTCCCCAATTTTTATTTTTACCTTTCTTATTTTGTAAATAATTATGTTTATTTTAATGATTTTAGCTAGATTGATGTTAAATAATTGATGAACTTACTCATTGACCCATGATTCATGAATTGAAAAATGAGGATTTTTGGTTTTTTACCTAATTATCTTCTTGGTTAAAGATTTAAAGTTTGGATGATTTTTTTTTTTGTAATTGCTTGCTTGTTTATATTTAATTTGCTTATTTTTATTGAATTTGTATTGAATAAGCGGTTAATTTAGAGATTCACTTAACAATTAAAAAAATTAGGGTTTTGCCTTTTTTGATTGAGGATTTAGGAATTAGAATTGGAGTAATTTGTTGGTTGTTATTCGTTTATTTTTGTTAATTTATTTCTTTAGTCAAATTTGTGTTTCTTTATGATAAATAATTGATGGATTTAATGATTTACTAAAAATCATGAACCTAAGTAAGAACTTGATTGTGTTTTTCAGTTTGAAATGAAGAAGTTTTTCAACAAGATAGCTAAACAATCTGTTAGTTCAAGCTCTGCATTAGAAAATCACCACTGATCCAAGAAAGTGGCAAAGAAAGTACTCAACAACCATCTAGCAATGAACAACCAACAAGCACTGATCCATCTTCTTCCAAGAAAACTCCAATCTATGTCAATGCTCTTTGATCAGATCCGCCTTATAGGAAACCAATTTCAAGCTATCATCCTAATAATTGTGATGAGGTAAGAAGAGTATATTTACAAAAAGGTCCTTACCAACCTCGAAATCATGCATTTTGCCAAACTAAAATGTCCTAGTATATGTGGCGTTTTAATGAATCATGGTTTGCAGCATATCCTAATTGGTTAGACTATAGTATAAAAGAAGATGCGACATTTTGTTTGTGTTGCTATTTGTTCAAGAATGACAAGTTAGGTCATGGTGGAAGGTATTCATTTATAAGTAAAGGCTTTAGAAATTAGAACAACAAGAAATCATTTAAAGCATATGTATGCGCATGTTGGTGAAGTAAATAGTGTGCATAATTAATGTGTTAAAAAGTGTGAAGATCTTATGATGCAAAAGCAATCCATACAAACTATCTTAGACAATAATCTGAGGAGGTTAAATTTGAATATCAGGTCTGTTTAAATGCTTCAGTTGAAGTAGCAAGATAACTTTTGAATGGAGCATTGCCTTTTCGAGGTCATGATGAAAGTGAATCTTCAACAAGGAGAGGTCATTTTTGGAATTTCTTAGAATGGCATGCCCAAAGTAATGAAACTTTTGGAAGTTTTTTCAAAAAGGCTCCATTAAATCATAAATTGACATCTCCTGACATCCAAAAAGATATTGCTCATTCTTGTGCAAAAGAAACAATTGGAAAGATTTTTGAAAAACTTGGAGATGGATATTTTGCTATATTAGTTGATGAATCCTGTGATGTATCCTGTAAACAACAAATGGCTGTTGCCTTATGATATGTTGATAGAAAGGGGCTTGTCATGGAGCATTTACTTGGTCTTGTTCGTGTCCCTGATACTTCCTCTTTGTCACTAAAGGAAAATATTTATTCTTTGTTATCTCAATATTCCTTGAGTCCATCTAGCATAAGAGGACAAAGGTATAATGGGGCTACTAGTATGCGTGGGCATATCAATAGGCTTAGAGCTTTGATTATGCAAGATTGTCCATCGGCACATTACATTCATTGTTTTGGTCATCAGCTTCAGTTAACTCTTGTTGCAGTTACAAATCATCATGATGATATTAAATGGTTCCTTGGGCGGGTTAGTGTTATATTGAATATGATTGGTGATTCTTATAAACGTAGAGATGAGTTTCATGAAAAATAAATAGAAGTAGCTGAAGAAGCATTATGTCTATGTAAACTACAAACTGCATGGGGTTTAAACCAAGGACTTCGACTTAGAAGACTTAGGGACACTCATTGGGGCTCTCATTATAAAACATTTACAAATATGATTATCATGCTTGCTCCAATCATGGATCTGCTTGATGTTATAGCAACTCATGGAAATCATTCACCTGATAGAGTCTCGGCGCTTTTGAGTTTGCTTTCTTATTACATTTGATGAAATTGGTGCTGGGTATTACAAATGCATTGGGTTAGGCTTTACAAAGAAGAGACCAAGATATTGTTAATGCTATATCTATCCTTACTATTGCTAAGAGACAACCACAAATAGCAAGAATCAAGGAGAGGATGATTTACTTCATAAAGTTTCTTCATTTTGTGTGAAATATGCTGTTGAGATTCCTAACATGGATGACTTACATATTATTCGAGGAAAATCCAAGCGTAGAGTTTCCAAGATCATAAATGAGTATTACTATCGCATTGATGTTTTCTATATAATTCTTAATATGAAAATGCAAGAACTTAATAATCGTTTTTCTGAGACAACCACTGATTTGCTTCTTGGGGTGGCTTGTTTGAATTCTAATGACTTATTCTCTAACTTTGACAAGAAGAAGATACTAAGAATGGCTCAGCTGTATCCAGATTATTTTGATGACTTGGCCATTGAGGCACTTGCTCGTGAACTTGATACTTTCATCACTAATGTAGCTGATGATGTGAGGTTGTCTAACATTTCGGGACTTATTGAGTCTTCCAGGAAGTTGGTTCAAACAAAGAAGCATTTGAGCCTTCCCCACCTACATTAACTTTTGAAGCTAACATTGATTTTACTAGTTTCCACGACAACTGTTAAAAGAGTATTCTCTGCGATGAAATTCATCAAGACCAAACGGCGCAACAAAATATCAGATGAATTTTTAATTGATACTATTTTTACTTATTTCAAGATTGATCTTTTCAAAAGTCTGTTGAGCGACGATATCATGCTTTACTTTCAAAACATAAGATCTCATCGAGGATAGCTTTTTTTGAACGTATTAGTTATGCACTTTATTTTTAGAACTATTAAAATTTATGTTATGTGTATTATTAATCTCGACAACCCCCTTACTTTGAATCTTGGCTCCGCCCTAGCTAAGAATCTATAACTTAAACAATGCAAGAGTTGACTTAGCACCTTTGAGGGTTACAAGCTTTAATGACTTAATGCTTATGATCTTTAATGACTTGAGAGTCCACAACTTTGATGATTTGGGGGTCTTGAACTTCGAAAACTTAGGATTTTCTTAAACTTCAAAGACCTAGGAGTCTTAAACATTTGATAACTTGATAGTTTTAAACTTTGATGATTTCAGAGTCTTTTATCTTTGACAACTTAGAAGTCTTGCTCTGGATGAATTTGGAGTCTTTACTTTATAACTTTGGATTCTTAAACTTTGAAGACTTGAAAATCTTTATCTTCAGTGACTTGGAGTCTTTAATTTCGATGACTTGAGAGTCGTGAACTTGGAAGACTTAGTTGTCCTTAATTTTGATGACATGAGATCTTTGTCTTCAATAACTTGCGAGTCTTAAACTTAGGAGACTTAGTTATCTTTAATTTTAATGACTTGAGAGTAGGGCTGGCAAAAATCTGCCCGACCGGATTACTCGAATTTGTCCGACTCGAAAAAAATCGGAAATGGTCACAATATTTATGTCTGAATGTAAAACTTGACAATCGATCATATCCGAAATTAAATCTGGGTTGGGTTTAGGTTTAGGCATTCGGGTTGTCCGGATTTTTGAACCATTTCGGGTTCGGACAAATGCGAACAATCGGACAACAGGGTTCGAACATCGGGCAACTACGTTTATGTGTAGTTTTAGTCCAAATTCTCTAGAAAATTTATAGAAACAACTTTAGAGAATCGGATTCGGACATTAAAAATCGAATTCGGGTTCGATCACACAAAATTTCGATCGATATGTCCTAAAATCATATCACAAATTTGGATATTTGGACAACCGGGTTCGGACATCAGATATTTGGGTACGGGTTTGGGTTTGGCCAGAGTGTCCAATTTATAATCCGGACAGGATCCGGGTATGAAGTTTTTGTTCGAACCTGAATCGATCCAGATCCAAATTTTTGCTAGCCCTACTTGAGACTCTTTATCTTCGATGACCTGTGAGTCTTGAACTTGGAAGACTTAGTTGTCTTTAATTTTGATGACTTGTGAGTCTTTGTGTTCGATGACTTATGAGTCTTGAACTTGGGAGACTTAATAGTCTTGATTTTGATGGCTTTTGATTTTGATGACTTGAGGGTCTTTATCTTTGATGACTTGTGAGTCATTGAATTCACTTTAAAGTTTGTAATTTTGTTGACTTAATAGTCTTTAGGCAACTTGAAAGTCTTTGATTTTGATGGCTTAAGCATCCTACAGGTGACTTGATAGTCTGTGCTGACTTGAGAGTCTAGAAGCTTGGACTTGGAAGTTTAAAGGGTGACTTGAGAGTCAAACTTTTTTTTCAACTTAGAAGTCTTTAAGAGTAACTTAAATTTAACTCAGCAATTTGAAAGTTTTTAGATATGTGCTGTGAGCATACAATTATGTTTAACTTAGGAGTCTTCAACTGAGTTGGAAGTTTGCTAACTCAACGCTCATTTTGGGTTGTCCTCTTTCTAAAGCATTTTCCAGTATGATCTTCATAGAGGATCAATCAAATTCTTCAATGTCTTCTTCATCTAATGTGATCTTTCCTTCCTTTGCGAGCAGCAGGACTTGTCTCTCGAATGCGTTGCACTTCTCTATAAGATGACTGATGATCCTGTGATACTTACAATATTTAGAATCATTAATTCTTCCAATTTCTTTAGGACGTCTTGACTCTGAGAGTTTCATAAGTCCTTTCTTAAGAAGTTTGTCAAGCATTTCCGGCGCATCCGACTCAGAATAAAGGCATTCCTTCTCTTTAGAGCCTCTAAGCATGGATCTTTCATTTTTTGACGATGTCATTGATTCATCTTCATTGAGCCGTCTTCCATAGTAGGCAATTGTAAGCTCCATATCATGAGCTTGTGTTGCCAATTCTTGCAATGTTTTAGGCTTCTTCACTTGTAAGGCATAAAGTATTTTCCAATCCATCCTATGGGCACACATCTCAATAAAAGATTCAAGCAAGTGATCCTTGAATTTCAAAGAGAGGGCACGCCAACGATTGATGTAATCCATGACTGGCTCCTTATCACATTGTCTAGTATTGGTCAACTCGCTTATGCTAACCATACGGCATGTGCTATAGAAGCAATTTAAGAATTCATTCTCCATTTGCCCCCAGCTATCAATGGATTCAGACATAAAGTCTGTATACTAATCAAATGTAGTACCTTTAAGGGATCACATAAATTGCTTCACCTAGAGATCACCTTCGGTGCCAGCACTATTGCAAGTCTTAAAGAGTGCGTGACATGGTGCTTGGTGTTCCCCTTGCCATAAAATTGTTGAAACTTAGGTGGTTGATAGCTGTAAGGCATACGAAGTGCATCAATCCTCTTTGTATAAGGTTTCTTATACAATAGAGCTTTATGAGAATCTCTTCCCAGATAGGCCTTCACAGTGTCAGCTATCAAGTTTTGAATTTGCTCAACTGACATTGAGCTTAAGGTCAAATCGTTCTTTGCTTTGCGTTTATCATCAGAGTCTTCACCGTCCAAGCCTTTGGTAGAGGATTCGAATGGTTGCTTTTCCAGCTTCTTCATTAGAATAGCAATCTGCTCACTTTGACGCTTGATTTGGGCATCTTTCTCTAGATTCTTCTTAGTGAGTCTCTCTAATGTTGCCTTCATATTTGTGAGTTGTTCCTCTACATTGGTCGCCTCCTTCGCCATGACTGGCATAATGATACAATTAGAGGACTCGATCTCCGATTGAGTGGCTGACTCACTTGGACATGTTAGCGAGGAGTCACTGCCAGTATAGCCATGATTTTCTATTCCGAAAGGTTGGAAGTTGCAGTTGGCATGAGCTTGGAGCTCATCCATCCCTTGAGGAACTGCTTGCTGCATTTTGAGGCCAATGATAGATCTTTGCTTTAAAGGATGCGAAGTGATTTTGTTGACTCCTTTAGGTAGGTTGGAGCCAAGGCTTTGGATATTGCAAGACTGCGATAGTATAGTGACTATTTTATGGTAATTGCAGAAACAGCTTTCGCCGTACTTCTAGTTACGATTCCACTGGATGTAACACTAGCGATTGCTGATCCTTGACGCATGGATCAGAAAGTTTTCCTAGAAGATTAAGGGATGACATTCTTAGGGTTCATGTCATCTTCAACGGAATGTAGAGTTCGTGGTTTGGAGAAATAGATAAGAGGCATAGAAAGCCCCACCGGACGTGCCAAAAATTTGTAATCACAAATTTCGAGCCTAGAGATATTGCATAACAAATTGAATTTTTGTATTTATATCAAAGAATGGGTACAATCTCTGTATAACTATTACAAGAGCAATTATAATAAATTCTTTGATTGAATCTCCTTCAATAGTCTTGAGTGAATTTGATCTTGCTAGAGGGCCACGTGGCTTAATCTCAATCAAGATATGAGTTTGATCTACGTGAGTAGGTGACACATGTTTGAAGTGCTTGTTGTCTTCTGTCAAAGAAAAATTCTTGAGCTCTTGTGAGTTGTTCTGAAATGTCGACCCCTAAATGAAGGGGGTAGCTCCATTTTTATAAAGAAGTTGGAGTTAGGGTTTTCCTTCTTATCTCTATTGAAAGAAATAATCACTTATTTTCTACATCATTCATGCTACGTGATGCTTTTTAATTAGTTATAATGCATTTCCATTAGATGTTTAATTTAATGGACTACCGCAATTAATTTTAACACATAGCATGTTGTAATTGGCTGAAAGAAAAGTATTTATTTCTTTCCACGTGGTGGGTCTTGGTTGGTCCGTAAAAATTTGTATTCTACACTTCTATCTAATCTAATATTATATATTAAAAAATGTTAAGTTGACTGCTCCCCCCAAATTTCGAATAGTCAGGTAATAACCACCATTGATTTCATCGGTGATGAATCCCCACCATTATCTCACAATTAAAACAAATTATTAAAAAACCAAATAAGCAAATGGCAATAACCAATGCATAAAGCATGTACTCCAATTTCCCACTCCCCCAAAGCTGTTACACCTTGACTTCCACATCCCCAGTCGACCCAATAGCCTAAAATCAGCACTGTCATTTGAGGAAAGGCTGTAAATTTCCATCTCTATCTCCCCATTTCACAATTGCTCTCTCTCTCTCTCTCTATACCCATTGCACTGGTGCCTTCTCCATATCAAACAACAACAACAACCAACACCTATCTGCCATTGAAAAGGTTAGAGTTTTATGATGTCTTTGAATTATGAACCTATGGTATTTTTCATATATAATTATGTTTACTCTTTCTAATCTAATTCCTAATTTTGTATATACTTGACAGAAAAAGCAAGAAGGAAAGGGAGACAAGGATTCATACCAAGATCGCTACATAATTACGTTCTAATGAGTGAAACTTTGTACCAAGTATCTCTATAAAATCTCAGAAGTAGCATCATTCCAATTAAGAATAATAATAATAATAATAACAACAACAACAATAATTATTTTTAGACTTACAATAGATTCTCAAAACCAGATTTTATCTCTGCCCGATGAAGATCACCTGCACTGAGATGGGTGTATCCAAAATTGTTGACAAAGTTTGCAAACTAAGTGCCTTTTCCACTTCTAGGGCCGCCTGCACATATGATAAGAAAAGAAAATTCATTCGATCGGGTCGAAACTGAAATCACTGACTACATACATAACTAAAGAATTCACCAGAACAAAAACTGCGCTGATCTTGAACTTTTTCCCTACTTCCTACCTCATTCAATTCAAAAGCACAAGTTAAACACTTGTCCTTCATCACCATAGCTTATAGAGATCGATTTTGATGTACGCTAAAAGCAAATCAAAAGGAAGAAACTCACATTGTTTACATTTTCGGTAATAGATCCCATGATGCTATTTTTCTGCGCCAATACAAAAAAATCTATATTGATGTCAGCTTTATTGAAGACCCGAGGTGGGGACTCTCATGACCAGAGTAAAAGACAATAGCTATGCAGGTAACATTAGGTCAAGTATGAATAGATGAATTTCTTTTTCCAATGTTTGTGATCTATCAGCTTAAGATGAGATTCCAAAACTAATGTTGGTAATCTAAAATCAACTTATTAAGCATTTAATTTGGTGTAGACACATACACCTAACACAAGATCGTTCTCTTCGTTGCTTGGAAAACCATCAATCAGAAACTTATCATCATCACTTTCCTGAATAGATTCTAGGCAGTACAAAGAATGTACCTATTCTCAGAACCAGATTTTATCTCTGCCCAAAGAAGATCACCTGCACGAAGATGGGTGTATCCAAAATTTTGGTCTATGTTTGCAAATTGAAAATTACACAAATGTCATGAATTTATGTTGAAAGAAATTGCTGTTTTGAAAACTGTATATTTAAACCCCCTGGCCCCAACATTAAGAATCATATATTAGCAGAATATCTTAAACTACGGGTGTGTTCGGTAAAATTAGCTGTTTTAGTAATAATTAACTGTTTTATTAGCTGTTAGTGGTTTTATTAGCAATTAGCTGTGACCCACTAGTGATTAATGATTAGCAGTTTAACTAGTGATTTAAAATAAATGCGTTTGCTAAAGGTAGCTGCTGAAGTAGCAGATTTATATAAAATGACTAAAAAGGACACAATAAATAAAGGTTTTTAGTAAATAAAAAGAAGAATTTTGTAATTTGCAATGCAACCGCTAGGTAGAGGTTTTAAAAAGTTACTTTCATTAGCTTTTAAAAAACACTACACAAACTTCTAGCCACTATTTCATTCACTACTTTACCGAATACTTTAAGTAGTGTCTATAAACCACTAACCTCTACTTCATCCTCTATTACCGAAGACACCCAACATCTAAACACTCAAATAACAACCAAAGCATCGCACTAATGCATCTTAAGCAAAACGCCATAAGTTTCCATCAAGACTGTTGATTCATGTAAACAAACACAATCCAAAATAATATAAACCGAAAAAAGGAAAACCTAAAAAAAAAAACCCAGATACCTTAAATAATATGAACTTGAAAAACTAAAAATTTAACTTAAACGAGTTACAGATTCAAAAAATTCAGGATCCATAGCATTCTCATCAGAAGTTGAAATCAAACAGCATATATCCAAGTAATATAAGCAAAAATTCAGTATCATGACATAATCAAACATCAGCAAACGAATACGTACCTAGCAATAGAATTACATGCCTACACATCGAACAAAATTCGAGAATGTGGGGATAAAAGCACTAAATCTCAAGGAAATTAAAGGAAATGACTTTGAAGAGATACCAATACCATACTGAGAATTAAATGGGGAGGAGGAGAGAGAAAATTACCATGCAGCAGTGTTTGACTGAGAGAGTAGATCGGCAGAAGAAAATTAGGGTAGGAAGAATAGAGAGTGAGGGAATTTAATTTATAGATCTGAAAAAGGAGTAGAAGAAGAAAATTGGGAGTGGAAAGAAGAAAATTAAGGGTGGGAAGAACAGGGAATGCATTGAGTTTGCATCTAATCCTCTTCAGTTCACCTAGAAATTTTTCTCTAAGTGCATTTGATGCTCGATTGGAGCCTTAGAAATCCAGAGAGAGAGAGACGATGAGAAGGATGAATGAATGGTGAGAGGAGAGAGAAAGCGTGTTGTAGAGGAGAGAGAGGACCGGGAGAACCAATTGAAATTAAATTGGGGTGGCTTGGCTTGGCTTGGCTTGGAGTTATCTAGCAAACTATAAGGGCATTGAGTACTCCTCCTTGCTCTTATCTTATAAGAAAAAAAATAATATACTTAATTACATACTTAATTTATTTGGTCACATCATCACCTAAATACTTAGTTTTGGACATATCATTATTATCATCACTATAGTTTACACATTTTAATTAAGCCATCCCATCTCCTTTTTAACATCGTTTCCATTACAACATAATGCCCATGATATATAAAAGCTAATAAAAATTATTTTATGTTGAAGAATTAGTATAGCCATCAATATAGGGGTTGAGAAATCTCACCATCACATATTTTATTCTCTAAGAAGTCAAAAAAGAAAGAAAGTAACATTGTGATAAAAAAAAGATCTTTTATTAGATTATCAAATGCAGGAGCTTTTAAAAAGAGGTGACAAAGAGATAGAGATTTATCTCATTGTTACCCTTTTAATTACATTGCTTCCCTATAATATGTTTCCTCACATGGACGTGGATCTCTCCTATATCTCATTTATTTAAAAATAACAGAAAAAAGTACAAGAATATGGATATCAAATTAACAAATACCAACCAATGAAGTTTTAACCCAATGGCTAACACTAAAGTCCTAAATACATTAGATTCCAAGCTCGATCCCTCCTTCTCAATTATATTGCATTATCTTTTATAACTCATATGATCTCCAAAACTAACGAGCACCCCAAAATTAACGAACACCAAAGAACTGTGTTTCGAGATGGAGTAGGAAACATGGCCACTAAACATAAGAGGTAAATCATGCAAAGCTTTCAACGATGAAGAAGAGTAACGTTGTCGCTCACAATGGCATTCCTACCATGCATATCTCAAGACAATTAAAAAAAAAAATTTTACATTGAAAAGGTCATAATACTATAATTTCTTTCAATTATGAAGCTTCAATATTTTTCATGGAAAATTAGGTTTACTCTTTCTAATTTAATTCCTAATTTTGCATATACGCGATAGATAAAGCAAGAAAGAAAGGGAGACGAGGATTCATTAGTGCCGCCACATAATTATGTTTTGGTGAGTGGAACTGCATACCAAGCATCTTGATAAAATCCCAGAAGTTGCATCATTCAAACTAATATCTGTTTTAGATGTTTTTGAACTCTTAATTTGCTTCTTTCAGTCTATTAATGTGCTAAGATTAGAGGAAGACATGTTTATGACAAAATGGTTGTCGTTCTTTTCTTGATTTATTTACCTACATCTATCGCTCTCCCCTTTCCCTCTCGATGTTAGACTATGGTAAACATAAATATCAATCCTTTACTACAAAATAGATACACATTAATGCAATAAATACATCAAATAAGGAAATAATAAATAGAAGGATATAACACATTCTTTTCTTTTTGGGTTGAAACATCCAACCAATATATGTGTAGGTGAATTTCTCTATAGTAATTTCCTAGATGCAACTACATCACTCAAAGGAAAATCTTCACATATACCTACCTTTAAAAATAAGATTATTTGAACTTATACCCAGAATAGCTAGACACTTTCAAATTTAAACAAAAACATTGTAACATAAATATATTGAAAATTAGAATACAAATATTTACTACAAATAAACACAGCACTCTAAGGACCAAAACTTTTAATTTATAATAATGTAAACAATAATACAAAAATGATACACATTTATGCAATAAATACATCAAATACGGAAAGAATAAATAGAAGGATATAAAACGTTCTGCTCTTTTTGGGCTGGAATATCCAACCAATATCTATGTAGGTGAATTTCTCTATATTAATTATTAATCTTTACATATACTAGCTTTAAAAATACAATTATTTGAACAACGTATAGCTAAAATGGTTACACGCTTTCAAAATTAAACAAAAACATTGTAATTTACATATATTGGATATTAGAATATAGATATTTACTACAAAAAATACAAGAACTATAAAAACTAAAATTTTAATTTTAAGGTGAATTTCTCTATATTAATTATTTGGATGGAACGAGATCACTCAAATAAAATATACCTATTGCTTTAAAAATACAATTATTTGAGCAACGTATAGCTAGAATAGTTACACACTTTTAAAATAAACCAAAACATTGTAATTTATATATATTGGATATTAGAAAATAGATATTTACTACAAAAAATACGAGAACTGTAAGACCCACCTTCGTTATTTTTACGTTAAGTTGCCTGTCTTGCTTTTACGTTATAAAATCGTATTTTTAGAAACTGTGTGAGTTTTTAACGATTAAATTTATTAAAAAGAACGATTATTTGACTAACGTTACTATTGACGCTACTTATTTATAAAATATTTGAATCAACGCTAAACCAAGTTTTTAAAATCGTTTTTCATTTTACTTGGCCGATTCCCAAAGTTTAAACCGAAGTGTTCATTGTGGGTCGTTTCAATTCGGGTTTAGCCTAACCATTAGCGAGTACGGGATCGGAATTTAGTTGAATGATATTAATTGAGCCCTAAAAAAAAAAGAAAACTGAAACAAAAAGGGAAGGGGGGCAAGTTGGGCCACAAGAGCCCGAGACCCCGACCCCCCTCTCCTTCTCACACTTCCTCTCTCTGCTGTGCTCTCTCTCTCTCTCTACCGCAGCTCTCCCTCTCTCTCGAATCTCTCTCTCTCACCGGTGGCCGGCCAACTGGCACTGTCGCCGGCCAGCACGCGTCACCGGTGAGAGAAAGGGATGAACGGTTTCTCACACCACGCGTCTCAGCCGCCCATTCCACCACCAAGTTTCCTCCACTTCGCACAGCCTCACACCCACGCATCTACGCGCCCAAAATCGGCCGTCCACCGGCCGGAAACCGACGACCCAACTCCATCCCAGCCTCCTCTATAAATTTGGTGTTAATTTCTGGCCAAAATCAACCAAAAACACCACTAAATCGAAGCTAGGGTTTCGGGTTCTGGGAGTAGCCGAGCCTGGGATGAGTTGAAGGGGATTTTGGGCATAAATTGCTACCAATTTAGTAGGTAATGAAGTGATTCCAGGTGAGTCTTTCTCACCTCCTAAGCTATTACTATTTTCGAAATTAATTTTCAGCAGATTGATGTTGCATGTCAAGTTAGGGTTTGCTAAATGCGTTAGAAATGTCAAGAAGTGAGCTATACCTGCTAGGATTCGAATGCATGTAGTTAATGGATGCCTGAGATCGTAATTCGAAGTGAATTATACGTGTTTAGCATTAATTCGAATGCATGTAGTTAATGGATGCCCGAGATGTAATTCGAAGTGAATTATACGTGTTTAGCGTTAATTCGAATGCATGTAGTTAATGGATGCCTGAGATTGTAAATTAACGCAAATTATGTGCGTTTAGCTTCAATTCGAATCAATAAACGTAAATCATGCCTGAGTTGTTAATTCGAAGTTAATTTAACGTGTTTAGCATCGATTCAAGTTAATTAGTTGATGCATGAAAAAGGATTAAAAACGAAGTTAGTTTAACGTGTTTAGCATCGATTCAAGTTAATGAGATAATGTATGAAAAAGAATTAAAATCGAAGTTGCGTTAACGTGCTTAGCTTCTATTCAAGTTATTTAGCTAATATATGAAAAAGGATTAAAATCGAAGTTCCTTTAATGTCTTTAGCTTCCATTCGAATTGATTAACCAAAGCATGCAAATAAGCTAATTTTCGAGGTAAATGAAGGGTGTCTGGCTCTGAATCAAGTAGCTTAGCCAATACATGTTAAACGAATTAATTTCGAAGTTATATAAACATGTTTAGGTTCGACTCGAGTTAAACTAACTAATGCATGTAAACGAATTAAATTCGAAGCTATTGAAATATGTTTAGCTTTCATTCGAACCCTTTTTAGTACATTCATGCTCAGGAAAGTTACTTCGAAATGCATCGTATATGTTTAGAATCAAATTATGTCTGATTTACTGAATAAAATGTTGTCGATTTATGGATAAATGTGGCTATATGTACGCTTGTTGTAAAGCACCGCTGAATGGTGTTGGTTGCTCAGGTAAGAGCCTAAACCTTACTCCCTTTTACATAAGTTAATATGATAATATGTTGTGATTAATGAATCGATGAATTGAGTTGGTAGTTGGATGGTTTAAGGAAAGAATCATGAGCGTTCGAGGTCTTGTGGTACGGTGCTTGTGAGGAGGGAGTTCGGGTTGTGAAATTACCGCAATCGTGTGGATTGCGAGGCCATGTGTGGCTCATTGTGTTGAAATGATTATGAAGTGTTTGAATGTGAAACGTGTGAATCCCTTTCCCCCTTTTATGTCTAAGATGCATTATGCGTGAAAGTGTGGTGATTTAACAAAGAACGTTTCTCGTGTTTTCAAACTAATAATAGCCATGATTAATAGCAAGCAATGGCCTATTTTCGCTATACAAACAGTATTTGGGAGTGAACCTGCTTGAACAGGGGAATCCCTAAAACGGTTTAGAAAAGTGTGAGTTATGTGATAAATGATTTTACCAAAAGACACAACAAAATTATTAGCCGTTATGGCCCATACGCTTTAAAGTGGCTAAGATAATGTGCTTCGGACCATATGAAAAGAATGAAAAGAGCGATGTTATATGAAAAGAATGATGTTACCTTAGGGGATAAGTCCAGATAAATCCTAGAGGCCCTAACGAGGGCTAGTGTAATGGTCCAATATGTTATATGTAGCCATCCTGGGAGTAAGAGTTTAAGCGTGGGCGTTAGGTCTCACTATGGGGTCGATAATAGTTCTCACCCAATCAGCACCCTGTAATGATCTTATGCCAGAAGTACTTTCGTACTAAGTTAAGAAAAGCAATTGTTCCTTTGCCATTTTTTAAACGATTAAAAAGGAAAGGAAGTTCTTTTTATGAGCCAAAAAGGCTATATGGAATGATGTATGAAAAGCTTACAAGGGTCGTTACACGACCAAACGAAATGAAACTTCCTTTGAAGACTAAGAAAACGTTTTCAACGAAAGAAAGAAAGCTTTCAATGAATGAGTTATGAAATGATCCTCAAGCATGTTTGAATGTGGATTCTAAGCCTATGTATTAAAGGAAAGCTTTCAATGGATGCATTATGAATGATTCTTAAGTATGGTTGAACGTGGATTCTAATCTTATGTGGCATCATTCTTATCCATAGCAAATCTGTGTGATTTAAAGTGTATGAGATGAGAAAGAAAGTTATAGCACGTTAAAAATTCTATGAATGAAGGCGTCTCTTCCTAAAAAATGAACGTTGATACACGAATAGCATGCGAAGGTGTCATATAGCTTAATATGATGTTTAAAGGTACTTAAATGCTTGATACGTGTTTATGCGTGTGATATGTATATTATATGAATGAAATACCAAGAAAAGTTTAATTATGAAAAGGGATAACCTTATATACACATCATATGATTGAGGGTTCATGTGTAGTTTAAATGGAGTGTTAGGAAGTTATGTTATGAAAAGAAAAGATCCTTATACTTAGCCTTCAATGCTTACTCACGTACCTAACTGCTTGCTAGTAAAGAACTCCGTCGTTGAGGAACCTAGAAATATGATTGAGTGGTCGAAGTGAAGTTTATGTTTAGTGATCCTCCCATAAAGGTTCTATGAATATCTATTATGATAGTAAAGTATGAAAACGTGATATGTGACTAGTAAAGATAGTATTGCCTGCAACAGTTTTGGTTTTAGGGGGTTGGGGGACACTCACTGAGCGTGTGGTTGCTCATCCCACTACTCTTTCCCCTTTTCCCCAGGTTTTCTTTCTGACAGGAAGAAGTTGAGTCAGATAAGTTCAGAAGGAACCTATTGTTGCTTACAAGGCGTCGTATGTGCTCATTTGAAGGGATCTTACGTGTTTAATGAAGTCATGTAATGTACTCTTAGTTTATAAAGGTCTGTAAACGATTATTCTAGTTCATGTAATGCATATGGTATAAAGGTCGCTCTGTATGGCCGCCTGAGCCAACCATCAGGTTAGTTAGATGTCTTTTTGGTTAAATTTAGCTATGTTTTGGGATGTAAATCTTAATACTCCGGTTTTGTTAACCGTTGAGTTGTATCTTCCATTTCTTCTTTATTCATGAGTCAATCTATTTGGTGTACTCCGAGCGAGTGGCTCGTTGAGTTATGAACTCCAGCGTGTGGCCGTTGAGCTATGTTTTAAATGTTTTGCGCTTCCGTTGATTTATAGGGACTTATTATAAGGCTTTTAGCCTGGAAATAGTTAGTTTGTAGGGGAAACTCTGTTCGTTTCGTCCCAGGATTTAAGTAAGAAATTAGGAAAGCGTAACGCTTCTGGCCTAGGGGCTGGGGCTGTTACAGATGATATCAGAGCAAAGGTCCTGCGACCATAAGCCGCGACCCGAGTCTTGCATTTTATACAGTCGCCTAGGAACGTATTTAGGATGAGGTGCTATATGCCGTGCCTTTGTGTGCAAATGCGCTCCTTGTTGTGAAAGTCGGTGCGTCTAACGAGCTATGCATGGCTTTAGTGAGCTTATTGATTGCATAAGTGAGTCTTATATTAGAGTGTAGACTGAATGACTCGCGTATTCGTGAATGAGCTAAGTGTTAGCTTAGCAGCGATTGCTTTATAAATGCGCCTTGATGATTTAAATCAAACATTTAAAGTGTACTTGGATTGAACTCGAACGGTTGAAATTGTTTGAACTCTAAGCATATTCTTACCCCTAAGGTACGATTTGCTCCTCGGGCCCCGTAATGGAGTGAGTGGACGTACTTAATGGTTGGTAGGGATAGGCTAGAGGCAGTTGGACTATTTTTCGTTTGAAAACCTAGAGATTTTGAAAGTTGAGACTTTTCTAAATAGTGAAATAAGATGTTTGCTTCGCATTGAGAGACCCTTCTAATTATGTGGTTAGGTTTTAATGCCGCATTTGAAAGCCTGCATTTGCTTTATAACCACACTCGAGTCTCTGCTACTGTTGTAAGTTTCTATGCGCAACTAAACGTTTTGGATGCCTGTCTGCCAAGATGCATATGTTGCTTGATGTGTAAATGACAAGTTATAAGCGACTAAGAATCACCCCTCTTGACTAAAAGCTTCTTTTTGACAATAAACCTTTTTACGTGAATGTTTAATTGTTAAGAAGGCTGAGTGATAGCTTCGCGTGTGCGCATGCCAATATGAGTGATTGTGGCAGAGTCCCGTTGATTGTGACCTAAGTGTTATCCCATACGTGTTATTGACACTTAGATTCATTCTTACGCCTGTTAGTCGGTTGATGGCTAATTTTTAATGATTTTGACAAGTTTCAAGACATACATTGACCTTAGTTTGCAAATGAGAAATGCAATCCTGTATGCCCTTCTGAATGACCCGTTATGTGACATTAGTTGTGAACTTGAAACCATGGTATGCTGCACAATGTACGGACCTTGAAAGCTTATATACTCACTTAGAATGATATGTAGGGCCAACTGTATGTTTATTAACTGACGGTAAAGCAAGTAAGCCATATGGTGCTTCTTCGACTTAATTCTTATTGGAAATGTCACTTAATTGGCCAAAGAATTCAACCTACATGAGTTGTTGCTTCGTGTAGTCATAGTTAGCTAATCACTGCATAGCATATAGTCCTTATGTTGTGGTTAAATTGCTGATTGTGCACATATACCATAGTGTGATTGCGCGATTGTAACCTTTGCTTTGAAATGTTTATCTCTGAATGCATCATTGAATGGCATGCTAGAATAATCATGATTGTAAGGGAGTTACTCATCTTCTATTCGAACTAAGGTCTATGCCTCTTATGTTTGATTGAGTGGCTAGTTACTTATATGCCTAGTAAAAAGATCTTGTGACGTAGGAGTTCGCATTCGCAACTGTATATGCCTTGTACATTCTATAATTTATCCATACCACGTGCTAGCACACCCGTGACTCTAGTTGGATGCTTGACCTTAAGGCATATGAATGGATATGGGGGGGAATCAATCAAACCCTGGCAAGGTTCAAGCGAGTGTCCTGGCATGATAAGATTGAGTTAGCTTGTATTGTGTTGTGCATGATGAGCTTTAGGTGATATATGATATGAAAACCTTGAATGATGCTTCGCTAGACATAATGCGTGCTGCTGATGTTGTCTAACCATACCTTGGCTATTATGTGAGGCTATCCCTCTAACTAGTTATCTGGTAGCTAAGCCTGGTACCGTTTTGCATATTACCATTACTGCTTCTCAAGATGCGTCTATATATGCACGTATTCACCTATTAGCACCTCAAATGTGTTGGTTGAACTTAGAGTCATATAGGAGTCTTTGCCATAACCTTTCATTGAGTTGTGAGGCATAGTTGTCAATGTAACCAACCAGAATGATGTATGAGTTGTAAAAAGGCAACACTAGCATAAGAACCTTGTACCAAACCCACCACAACCCATAAACCATATATTTACTCCCCTATACAATTGATGTGTGGATCTGTACGGACCTATTACTGTGCATCGACCCATATTCTTGTTATGTAACCTCCCAAGTTATATCCTTGCGTGATTAATGGTGGTCGAACTTGTTATACTCTTTCATGTTGTTTACCACATATACATGATGGATTAATTCATGTTGCGTGTAATTCTTGGGTAAAAACGTTGAGTTATTGATTGCATGCTATGTCATTGTGCTAAGGTGAACCTACGTGATACTATGAATTGTTCTTATCACTCTAGAGTGTCATATGGGCCTCAGGGTTAATTGTTATGACCTTTGTTTGTTGCGGCCTGAAGTCATACCCTTGGACGCCAACCCATAGCGATACATGTGCATAGATTCCTTGTCATGATACGAGTAGTGTGTAGGTGATTCAAAGTCCTGATCCCTTTTTGAAATAAGTTTAATATGGTTTTTCACGCCAACTCATTTGCCTCACTTCAATACGATTTGCCGTCGGCGCCTAAATAGAGCGAGTAGACGCTTGAAGAGATTGACGAGGAGGAGACTGGATATCATAAGACAATTTTCTTTTGTTTTAAAAAGAAGCAGTGATTGCAAAATAGAACCTTTTGGAAACCCATCGTGTAGATCTTACCTGCGTGCGTTCATTTTAGGAAAAATCGAATTTAGATTTAGAATTTCGAGGACGAAATTCTTTTAGGGGGGGAAGAATGTAAGACCCACCTTCGTTATTTTTACGTTAAGTTGCCTGTCTTGTTTTTACGTTATAAAATCGTATTTTTAGTAACTGCGTGAGTTTTTAACGATTAAACTCATTAAAAAGAACGATTATTTGACGAACGTTATTACTGACGCTACTTATTTATGAAATATTTGAATCAACGCTAAACCAAGTTTTTAAAATCGTTTTCCGTTTTACTTGGCCGATTCCCAAAGTTTAAACTGAAATGTTCATTGTGGGTCGTTTCAATTCGGGTTTAGCCTAACCATTAGTGAGTACGGAATCGGAATTTAGTTGAATGATGTTAATTGAGCCCCAAAAAAAAGGAAAACTGAAACAAAAAGGGAAGGGGGGGCAAGTCGGGCCACAAGAGCCCGAGACCCCGACTCCCCTCTCCTTCTCACACTTCCTCCCTCTGCTGTGCTCTCCCTCTCTCTACCGCAGCTCTCCCTCTCTCTCGAATCTCTCTCTCTCACCGGCGACCGGCCAACTGGCACTGCCGCCGGCCAGCATGCGTCACCGGCGAGAGAAAGGGACGAACGGTCCCTCACACCACGCGTCTCAGCCGCCCATTCCACCACCAAGTTTCCTCCACTTTGCACAGCCTCACACCCACGCATCTACGCGCCCAAAACCGGCCGTCCACCGGCCGGAAACCGACGACCCACCTCCATCCCAGCCTCCTCTATAAATTGGGTGTTAATTTCTGGCCAAAATGAACCAAAAACACCACTAAATCGAAGCTAGGGTTTCGGGTTCTGGGAGTAGCAGAGCCTGGGATGAGTTGAAGGGGATTTTGGGCGTGAATTGCTACCAATTTAGTGGGTAATGAAGCGATTCCAGGTGAGTCTTTCTCACCTCCTAAGCTATTACTATTTTCGAATTAATTTTCAGCAGATTGATGTTGCATGTCAAGTTAGGGTTTGCTAAATGCGTTAGAAATGTCAAGAAGTGAGCTATACCTGCTTGAGTTCGATTCATGTAGTCAATTTATGCCTGAAATTGTGATTCGAAATGAATTATACATGTTTAGCGTTAATTCGAATGCATGTAGTTAATGGATGCCGGAGATTGTAAATTAACGCGAATTATGTGCGTTTAGCTTCAATTCGAATCAATAAACGTAAATCATGCCTGAGTTGTTAATTCGAAGCAAATTAAATGTGTTTAGCGTTGATTCGAAACAATGAATGTAATTTATGCTTGAGATGTTAATTCGAAGTTAATTTAACGTGTTTAGCATCGATTCAAGTTAATTAGTTGATGCATGAAAAAGGATTAAAAACGAAGTTAGTTTAAGGTGTTTAGCATCGATTCAAGTTAATGAGTTAATGTATGAAAAAGAATTAAAATCGGAGTTGCGTTAACGTGCTTAGCTTCTATTCAAGTTATTTAGCTAATATATGAAAAAGGACTAAAATCGAAGTCCTTTTAACGTGTTTAGCTTCCATTCGAATTGATTAACCAATGCGTGCAAATGAGCTAATTTTGAGGTTAATGAAATGTGTTTAGCTTCGAATCAAGTGGATTAGCTAATGCATGTTAAAGGAATTAATCTCGAAGTTATATAAACGTGTTTAGCTTCGATTCGAGTTAAACTAGCTAATGCATGTAGACAAATTAAATTCGAAGCCATTGAAATATGTTTAGCTTTCATTCGAACCCTTTTTAGTACATTCATGCTTAGGAAAGTTACTTCGAAATGCATCGTATATGTTTAGAATCAAATTATGTTTGATTTACTGAATAAAGTGTTGTCGAATTATGGATAAATGTGGCTATATGGACGCTTGTTGTAACGCACCGCTGAATGGTGTTGTTGCTCAGGTAAGAGCCTAAACCTTACTCCCTTTTACATAAGCTAATATGATAATATGTTGTGATTAATGAATTGATGAATTGAGTTGGTAGTTGGATGGTTTGAGGAAAGAATCATGAGCGTTCGAGGTCTTGTGGTACGGTGCTTGTGAGGAGGGAGTTCCGGTTGTGGAATTACCGCAATCGTGTGGATTGCGAGGCCATGTGTGGCTCATTGTGTTGAAATGATTATGAAGTGTTTGAATGTGAAACGTGTGAATCCCTTTCCCCCTTTTTATATCTAAGATGCATTATGCGTGAAAGTGTGGTGATTTGACAAAGAACATTTCTCGTGTTTTCAAACTAATAATAGCCATGATTAATAGCAAGCAAAGGCCTATTTTCGCTATATAAACAGTATTTGGGAGTGAACCTGCTTGAACGGGGGAATTCCTAAAACGGTTTAGAAAAGTGTGAGTTATGTGATAAATGATTTTACCAAAAGACACAACAAAATTATTAGCCGTTATAGCCCATACGCTTTAAAGTGGCTAAGATAATGTGCTTCGGACCATATCAAAAGAATAAAAAGAATGATGTTACCCTAGGGGATAAGTCCGGATAAACCCTAGAGGCCCTGACGAGGGCTAATGTAATGGTCCGATAAATTATATGCAGCCATCCCGGGAGTAAGAGCTTAAGCGTGAGCGTTGGGTCTCACTATGGGGTCGAGAATAGTTCTCACCCAATCAGCACCCTGTAATGATCTTATACCAGAAGTACTTTCATACTAAGTTAAGAAAAGCAATTGGCCCTTTGCCATTTTTAAACGATTAAAAAGGAAAAGAAGTTCTTTTTATGGGCTCAAAAGGCTATATGGAATGATGTATGAAAAGCTTATAAGGGTCGTTGCACGACCAAATGAAATGAAACTTCCTTTGATGACTAAGAAAAACGTTTTCAACGAAAGATAGAAAGCTTTCAATGAATGAGTTATGAAATGATCCTCAAGCATGTTTGAATGTGGATTCTTAGCCTATGTATTAAAGGAAAGCTTTCAATGGATGCATTATGAATGATTCTTTAAGTATGGTTGAACTTGGATTCTAATCTTATGTGGCATCATTCTTATCCATAGCAAATCTGTCTGATTTAAAGTGTATGAGATGAGAAAGAAAGTTATAGCACGTTAAAATTCCATGAATGAAGGCGCCTCTTCTTAAAAGAATGAACGTTGATATGTGAATAGCATGCGAGGGTGTCATATAGCTTAATATGATGTTTAAAGGTACTTAAATGCTTAATACGTGTTTATGCGTGTGATATGTATATTATATGAATGAAATACCAAGAAAAGTGTAATTATGAAAAGGGATAACCTTATATACATATCATATGATTGAGGGTTCATGTGTAGTTCAAATGGAGTGTTAAGAAGTTATGTTATGAAAAGAAAAGATCCTTATACTTAGCCTTCGATGCTTACTCACGTGCCTAACTGCTTGCTAGTAAAAAACTCTGTCGTTGAGGAACCTAGAAATATGATTGAGTGGTCGAAGTGAAGCTTATGTTTAGTGATCCTCCCATAGAGGTTCTATGAATATGTATTATGATAGTAAAGGATGGAAAAGTGATATGTGACTAGTAAAGATAGTATTGTCTGCAACGGTTTTGGTTTTGAGGGGGTTGGGGGACACTCACTGAGCGTGTGGTTGCTCATCCCATTACTGTTTCCCCTTTTCCCCCATGTTTTCTTTCTAACAGGAAGAAGTTGAGTCAGATAAGTCCAGAAGGAACCTATTGTTGCTTACAAGGCGTCGTATGTGCTCATTTGAAGGGATCTTACGTGTTTAATAAAGTCATGTAATGTACTCTTAGTTTATAAAGGTCTGTAAACAATTATTCTAGTTCATGTAATGCATATGGTATAAAAGGTCGCTTTGTATGGCCGTCTGAGCCAACCATCAAGTTAGTTAGATGTCTTCTTGGTTTAATTTAGCTATGTTTTGGGATGTAAATCTTAATACTCCGGTTTTGTTAACCATTGAATTGTATCTTCCATTTCTTCTTTATTCATGAATCAATCTGGTTGGTGTACTCCGAGCGAGTGGCTCGTTGAGTTATGAACTCCGGCGTGTGACCGTTGAGCTATGTTTTAAATGTTTTGCGCTTCCGTTGATTTACAGGGATTTATTGTAAGGCTTTTAGCCTAGAAATAGTCAGTTTTTAGGGGGAACTCTGTCCGTTTCGTCCCAGAAATTAAGTAAGAAGTTAGGAAAGCGTAACGCTTCTGGCCTAGGGGCTGGGGCTGTTACAAGAACTTTAAAAACCAAAATTTTAATTTTAAATAATAATAACAATAATACAAAAAAGATAAACATTTGTACGACAAAGGCATCAAATGAGGGGAGAATAAATAGAAAGATTTACAATTATCTTCAACTGCAAAGCCATCATCTCAACCGCTAGGGTCATTTATGTCAATATTTTGAGTCTTCCATGGATATCTACTTTGTTGCCATGGAAACATCATTTTTCGAAAAAGAGTATACTGAAATGGCCGTGTAGAACTCTGTGGTATGATTACCTTCGCCTCTTCGTATTCTCCAACCACACAATGAAATTGCTCACATGCTTTTGGGGACAACCCTCTTCAGATAGCACTCTTTAGACAGCAAAATTTATTTTCTCTTTGCGGAATCTCTTGATATTAGGGATCTGATGTTGAAGTACAACTAATACAATAATTAGGAGATGGGTTAATGTTATAATTATATCCCATTGTAGGCACAAAAAATAAATAAATATGTACCATGTCACTAAATAATTTAAGTTAATTAATGTCTGCTAGAACAATTAATTAATTTAATTATTTAGGTCCAAATGACTACCAAGTCAATGGCCCAACAAAGTCTCAGGTCAATTGCCTGGTAAGAGTATTAAGTCAGTGGTCCAATTGACTACCAAGTTATCAATTTAAATAGACTTCCAAGTCGTCAGCCCAAGTTTAAGGCCCATATATTGACCCAGGAAGGTTATTAATCCGCAAGACCTAGAAGAGAGGGGAGGCTTCTCCTTATAAATATAGCTCCACCTCCCCCTCATTGGGAAATAAGAAATCTCTCTCACCGAAGACCCTCTAAAAAGAGACAACAAGCACATCAAAATGTGCCATTCACTCTAGAGATTAAAGTACACACTTGATCGAGATTCAACCTATTTCGGCTCTGTATCAAGTCACAAATAAGAGATTGAATCAGAGGAGCTTACTTTGTTCATTTGTAACAAAATATTCAGATATTGTACCCATTTTTATTATAAATACAAAAATTAAATTTG
>JAKOGI010001467.1:0-82500 GCA_029747015.1 Carnegiea gigantea
GTGAGAGAGGGGGAGAGAGAGAGAGAGAGAGAGAGAGAGAGAGAGAGAGAGATATGATGAAATGAAGTGAAGAGAAAGAGTGAAAAAAAACAAAAGGTACCTCAACATTAGATTCAACAAAGTAGCGAGGGTGACAGTCTATAACATGGAGTCTGCTCCTCTTGGTGAAAGACAATAATCTACAGAAGTGAAGCTATAGTGGAAAGGCTTGAAGATATGACAAATATGTCTATGGGTTCATTGCTTTTGTACATTGGAAATACTAGAAGTCAGAATCTATAATTTTGTCGGGAGTAAATAAGATTTTGGGAAATAAATAATTTTTGGGGATGCATAATAAATACAATGGCTATTGGGATTGACCTTAGGGCACTTGTTGACGCATCACAGTTTGTGTTGCTAAGGAATCGGAATTGGTGAGTTGAGCATATATATCTGCATATTGCATGGACTTTATGGAAGGATTACTAATGGTTTTATAAGGTTAAGATGTCAAATTCAATAGAGCATTACTGGAACATAGCTTGTAGTACAACGATAGAGGATTGGGGAGTAATAAGATCTGTGAGAGGTTGCATACCGATTGAAACCAGACAACTTTCTTTTGATTATGTCAACCCTTGAAAACTCAATGTACATTCATATATTGATACAAATGAGTTTATAGTGACTTTGGTGAGCCAATGTTAGACCCTTCTTGTCATAATTACCCCCGGAGCTAGCACCCCTTGGTATGCAATAACATAATTTAATTTGTAATCTTTTCCTCTTCACATTAAGCTTGGCAAAACCTATTTAATTGTTTCAACAATCCTTCATTTCATATCCTTTCCCTCATTGAATTTTGTCATGACATTTATTTTCATAAGGAATCTCTATCACTAAGATGGGTTATGCCCCTCTTGCTTTTTTCTCTTACCTTCTTTCTGCTTTCTCTCTTGCCTTTATTAACTACTTCAATTCAGCTTACTTTTCAGAACCATTATTTCTATAGCAACGTGATTTTTCCTAGCCCTTACCATGCAATCACTACATAGATTGCCATTTTACTACCAGTCTGCTTTTACATTTATGTGCAATGTGCTGGTTCTTATGTAACCAATGATCAGATTATTTATTTCTCACCCCCTTCCTAAATTGTTTACACTACTAGTTATCTTCATTCCATCTACATCGCGGTAATATTTTAGTTACCCATCATTTCAAAATTCACCATCTGTCCATTTCACTAGAAATCATACATCAAAAACGATTCTTAATACTTTTAGTTATTGATCAACTTCTCCCTTAATCATTTCGACTTACATATTGGTGTCGTCTTTTTTCTATTTGATCTTTTTCAACCCAAGCATTTGCATAAAGGATTTTAGGTAACATACTCAACTTTGCTAATTCATTTGTCTTTTGCATGAATGTTATTATTTCTATCATCTCTTATGTTTGATTGAATTGTCCCATCGTTAAACGTTGCCTTCTTCCACATTATCTACTTGTTCTTTAATTTCAAACTTTTGAACATTAGTGGTTCTTTAGGAGTGTTCATATCCATTTTCAGCATCGTCCATCATGTCTTTGAAACTTGTTACATATTGAATTCATTCTTGCTTGATTTTAAGTGGTCGCCAATATTCTTTCTTATTTCATTTCATATTTCACACACTCATCAGTAAGTCAAACTTCCAACTACTGAACCAAATTGAGAGGGCACAGAACAATCGCGACTGATATGACTCAGGAATTTTCCTCAGGCTTTCGATGCGATTGGTAGAAGTCGATAAATGCATGCCAAGTTGAAATCACCGTTTGCCTTGCAAAAGGGTCATACATGCACATATAGAAGATGAGCCTGCATAAGTTTGTTATCGAGGTCTCGTAATGCGTATCATTTATTTTGGGATGTAAACCCCAGTACTCCAGATGTGTGATCCATTGAGTTGCACTTCTCATTTGTTTTCTACTACTGAACTTTATGGAATGATTTACTCCGGGCATATAGCCCGTAGAGTTGTGGTTTCCGGCGTGTAGTCCTTGAGTTTACATTGGTATCCTGTTATACTCATTTTCAATGGAGGAATATAATGTAAGGCTTTAAGCCTGGAAAATGGTCAATTTTAGGGGATACTCTGTCCGTTTTGCCCCAGAATTTAAGAAAACATTAAACCTCCTAGCCCTAGAGTTAGAGGGCGTTACATGACGATGGAACCCAATGGCTTACGCATTAGATTTATCAGCAGAACTTGAACATATACAAAATATTTTCACACCTCACAGTTTGGAAAATATGTTTCAGCTCCACATCATATTAACATAATACAACCAATGCCCGTACCTATTTGAAGTACAACAAAGGCTTCTTTTCGCTTGAAAGTTTCGAGGACGAAACTTAATTTAAGGGGGGAAGGCTATAACGGCCCGAATCTAATATTCATTCTAATTACTTTGAAATATTTTAATTATCAATTAATCAAGTTGCGCGCCACGTTTCACTTCAATGTTTTTATATATATGTATACACATATTTGTGCAGTCAAGTTGAAATGACGACGTGGCCTCAAAATGGATTCAGTTATACCTCTAAATAATTCATTGAAATTGTAATAAACAATTGGACGTCTACTAAAAATAAAAATGCGTTCTCCCATAAATTTAGCTAAAGATATTAATTTAATTGCATATATATATATATATATATATATATATATATATATATATATATATATATATATATATATGTATTTAAGTAATCAATGGAAAAATGAAATAACAACTAAGCAAACAAAAATATGCATAAAAAAAAAAACAAACACAAACAACAAAACAAAACAACCGACATTGTGTGGAATAAAACGAGAACCAAAGTGCAAAAACAACACCCAAATGAAAAGAAACCCCCAAACCCAAAATCATTTCCCTACTTCATTTACCAGATAAAACCTAAAGCCCCTTGTCTTCTCTGTTTCACACTACCACACAACCCCTCCTCTCGCCACTGTTCTGCCTTGCCACCGGCCATGCGCTGCTGGCCACCGTCCACCATCTGCCGCTCACCAACACCACC
This sequence comes from Carnegiea gigantea, assembly GCA_029747015.1. Classification (NCBI taxonomy): domain Eukaryota; kingdom Viridiplantae; phylum Streptophyta; class Magnoliopsida; order Caryophyllales; family Cactaceae; genus Carnegiea; species Carnegiea gigantea. The sequence continues at coordinate 3,059 of JAKOGI010001467.1, forward strand.
ATCTCCCTTCTCTGAATTTTCCCTTCTTTTCCCCTCGACAGCCCCGCCTTCAGCCATGTTCTGCTTCAACATAACCCACTCACCGGTGGGACGTCGTGCTAGCCGTCGCTGTTCTAGTAACCGGCCCACCGCCACTAGCGAGCAACGCCACCCAACGTCGTCATCTTCTGCTCCCTATTCGTGCCCTAAATTAGTGTAGAAGGTAAAAACCCTAACCTCTTCTAATTTGGGTTCTGACTGTTTGTGACTCAATTTTTGTAAATGATGATATTCTAGGTTTGAATGTTTATTAAATTGTAGTTTTCCTAAATTTTAGATGAGAAATTGAATTGGGGGGATTGTGGTTGAAGATGAACATGGTGATGATTAGATGTTTTGGGTGTAAAGGTTCAAGCTTGTTATTTTGCTTTAGGGATGTCTTAATTGATTTTCATGAATTATTGAATGAAATTAGGGGGTGAGATAGGTTGATTGAGTATGCGATGCCATGAACTTAATGGCTTAGAATTTGTGGCTTGAATGATGCTTGAGTTATTGATGTTGGATTATTTGGGTTTAAACAAGTAAGTGATGATTAAATAGACATATGTGCGTATATATATGTATAATGTTAATGAGTTTAAGCATGTCTTGTGCATAGTGGCCAAATGAGAAAGAAATCGATGGAGATGAGTGGGCTTATGTATATTGAATGCATGAGTTATGTCATGATCATAGCTTGGTAATTAGGATTGTAGATTGAATGAAACTTAAGACTTATTAATGTCGAGTAAGGATGTTTAGAGTAATCCTAATGAACATTTGATTGAAATTAATGGATTACCATACGTGAGAGATATGTGTAATTATAATTAGGTGGTTAAGGGTTTTCAGACAATGTTAACTGTGTTCATTTTAATTATGTGGCCTTATTAGTGTTTAAATGAGTTTATTGTGCTAGTCAAAGGAAAATGTATATATGTAGGAGGCGCTAGGTGAGTACACTTTATGAAATGAAGGGGATTAAATGATTGCTAAGTTGGTGTTAATATGGAAATTCTAAAGTGTAATTTGAATAAAAATACAAGATTGATTATGGCTGATTTGGTGTTTTTAAGTGTATTATAATGAACAATTGAATGAAATTCATGAGAATCGAGGGTTGGAATGTTGTAAATTGGGTGTTTTATAACCATGAGTTGGTGATACAAGGTTTGATGCTTGGGTGAAGTTTAAGCTTAATATTGGTTTGCTTTTGATAATATTTAAGAGAGTTTTTGGTAGTATTCGAATAGAAAGCTTAACGCACATCGTTGATTTCCAGAGGGAATCAACAACCGTAATAAAACCGTCACTTAAAATTCTGGTAAAGATTGCCATAATTTAAATGATGCAATAACAAGAATAATATGCATAACAATGATTCATAATGACATTAACACTAATAATTTAACAAAATAATGATAAGTAATGAACTTATGTCAATAATCAGAACAGTGGTGAGGATAACGTTTCTACCTTATTACATGTTTATAACAGACATTAAGCGAACGTTAGCAGCACGAAGGAGAGGAACGAGTACAAAAATAGAATAAAACCTAGTTAATAACTCATGTCATGCTAATGGTTAACAATAACAAAGAGGTCAAGGGATTTAAATTATTCACTAAACAAAAGAATTCAATCAAATTTCTTAGCCCCGCACTAATCAAAAAAACAATGACATGGGAATGAGGCCGCTTTCATTGCTTCAAGCTGCCAACGCACATTCTCCAATTTGAGGGACAGAGAATCTCAAAGATCAGGTACGTACACTGCCTGTGCTCTTCGAAAACTCACATATTTCTCAGCAATGAAAATTAATATAAGATTCATTCAAGGAACCAAGTTTCATAGTGTCTTGTCATATAAACAAGTGACCCCACCCGATGACCAATCATTAGGGCTTATGCCCATCAATATACCCGCGCTCGGTGTCAGCTTAGGCTTCTCGATCGGCCTAAGAGGTGAGCACCTAAAGTATCATTATTTCAAGATGTACATCGATCAAGGGGTTCACTTCCAGATAATAATTAGCAAAGCAAAATTTACTTGTACATTCTCTATCTCCTATTTGCAAAGCAAAATGTTTTGAAATGTGAGCGCCCAACTATTAAACTCAAATCCTACTTTACTACATAGGGATGTATGTGCTGAGCTTCGGCTCATTATTCTAATGTTTTTCATGTTTTCTATTTTAGGTAAAGAAATTCTTGAGCAGTCATCCTCCTGGCAAGCTAGAAAATAGCAAGAAATAATAATCGAGAGTTGCAGTTTTACTGGGCGTTAGCTAGGCAAAGGCTCACGGTGATGGTAGGTAGCACCCAGGAATCTTGTTCTATCTATTCTTTTGCAAATTTAAGATTGACAGTGCTTAGAATTGGTATATCCAGTTGTCCGGTTTATTATGAACTGCACGAGTGAACAAATGTTTATTTCATTTCCAAGGATTAGTGAATTAGTAGCCTTGTTCCATCACGGAACGGCGGTAATGCCTCCAATCAAATACTTCCACTGCAAACAAATAGTAAATAGGTGATTAAGTTAGAATAATCCAGTATTAGTAATTGGGGGTGTTACAGTTGTGGTATCAGAGCCAGGTTTAGCATCACTGTGAGCCATAGGGATGCTTGTGAGTTAGGGCAGATTAGTGAAATGAGATGTTAGCCAAAGAGTCCATATGTATGTGTACATCATGAGGGTGTTTTAGTAAACACTTTCCCAACCTTCATCCTTTGCCATTAGAACCAACAACGCAGTTCGATAACAGCTTAGGAATTCCATCGCTATCAAAGTAGAGTGTGGAAGCATTTGGTCAACTTCTCAGTGACGTAAGTATTCCAAAGAAGTATACTAAGCTCATCACAAACCTTATGGAATTTTAGGTTACCGTTCGAGTTGCCAGGATATTTTCAACTCAGACGTTTTATTAAGATGAGCTGAAAATACTTAATACTTAGGTATTGTGAGCTTTGAGACACGGTGAGAAGGTGAAGTCCGCAACTTTTATGCTATTAATACGGCGCCAAACCACATTTAACTGGCTAGACAGGGAAAACTATTATGGAGTAATATTCATGGGTTGGAGCATTATGAAATAATCATTCCAATAGTGCAATGATGTGAATGTTTGAGGGCCTATCACAACATTAGGGATAATTTACAATAACCGTTTAGTATAATGAATTCGGTGTGGATAATTCAGCAGCTTATGTGGTGCTACTTGATATTATGAGTATGGTATGTATCAAGCTAAGGAGTAGACATTGTTAAATGAATATTGGGAGATTGTGGATATTGATGCAAGGAAATATATTGAGAAAAATCTATCATGGATTAATTTGGTGTACTATGGGCCAACTTATAATCATTTAAGGGGAAATGAATATTCACCGACTTTCATGGAGCTTTTACCTTGATTAATGGGAATGAAGCGGGCAAGTATACACAGTGGGAGCTTGTTGATGAGCTTTGAATCAACTATGGATTTTTTTTTTCAAAGGAAATACCAAGTTTATTGTGCTTAATAGCTTCTATTGAGTTCAATGACTTTTTGAGATGGAATTTTATATCTACTGAATTTCTGAAGGAAATATGGGGGGGAGAGAGAGAGAAATATGATTAAATGAAGTGAAGAGAAAGAGTGAGAAAAAACAAGGGGTACCTCGACGTTGGATTCAACAAAGTAGCGAGGGTGACAGTCTATAACTTGGAGTATGCTTGTTTTGGTGAAAGACAATAATCTACAAAAGTGAAGTTGCAGTGGAAAGGCTTGAATATGCCAAATTTGTCCATGGCTTCATTGCTTTTGTACATTAGAAATACTAGAAGTCAGAATTTATAATTTCGTCGGGCGTAAATAAATTTTTGGGGAAGCATAATAAATACAATGGCTTTTGGGATTGACCTTAGAGCACTTGTTGACGCATCACAGTTCATGTTGGTAAGGAATCGAAATTGGTGAGTTGAGCATGTATATCAGCATATTGCAAGGACTCTATGGAAGGATTAGTAATGGTTTTAGGAGGTTAAGATGTCAAATTCAAAAGAACATAACTTTTAGTACAACGATAGAGGATTAGGGAGTAATATGATCTATGAGAGGTTGCATACCGATTGAAACCAGACAACTTTCTTTTGATTATGTCAACCCTTGAAAACTCAATGTACATTCATGTGTTGATACAAATGAGTTTATCGTGACTTTGGTGAGCCAACCCTTGAAAACTCAATGTACATTCATGTGTTGATACAAATGAGTTTATAGTGACTTTGGTGAGCCAATGTTAGACCCTTCTTATCATAATTACCCCTGGAGCTAACACCCCTTGGTATGCAATAACATAATTTAATTTGTGATCTTTTCCCCCTCACATTAAGCTTACCAAAACCTATTTAATTGTTGCAACAATCCTTCATTTCATATCCTTTCCCTCATTGAACTTTCTCATGACATTTATATTCATAAGGAATCCCTATCACTAAGATGGGTTACGCCCCTCTTGCTTTTTTCTCTTACCTTCTTTCTGCTTTCTCTCCTGCCTTTATTAACTGCTTCAGTTTAGCTCACTTTTCATGACCATTATTTCAGTAGCAACGTGATTTTTCCTACCCCTTAACACGCAATCACTACATAGATTGCCATTTTACTACTAGTCTGCTTTTAGATTTATGTGTAATGTATTAGTTCCTATGTAACCAATGATCAGATTATTTATTTCTTACCCCCTTCCTAAATTATTTACACTACTATTTATCTTCATTCCGTCTACATCGCGGTAATATTTTAGTTACCCATCATTTCGAAATTCGCCATCCGTCCATTTCCCTAGAAATCATAAATCAAAAATGATTCTTAATACTTTTAGTTATTGGTCAACTTCTCCCTTAATCATTTCGACTTACATATTGGTGTCGTCTTTTTCCTATTTGATTTTTTCAACCCAAGCATTTGCATAAAGGATTTTAGGTAACATACTCAACTTTGCTAATTCATTTGTCTTTTGCATGAATGTTATTATTTCTATCATCTCTTATGTTTGATTGAATTGTCCCATCGTTAAACATTGCCTTCTTCCACATTATCTACTTGTTCTTTAATTTCAAACTTTTGAATGTTAGAGGTTCTTTAAGAGTGCTTATATCCATTTCCAACATCGTCCATCATGTCTTTGAAACTTGTTACATATTGAATTCATCCTTGCTTGATTTTAAGTGGTTGCCAATATTCTTTTTATTTCATTTCATATTTCACACACTCATCAGTAAATCAAACTTCCAACTACTGAATCAAATTGAGAGGGCATAGAAGAATCTCCATTGATATGACTCAAGAATTTTCCTCAGGTTTCCGATGTGACAGGTAGAAGTCGATAAATGCATGCCAAGTTGAAATCACCGTTTGCCTTGAAAAAAGGGTCATAAGTGCACATATAGAAGATGAGCCTGCATAAGTTTATTACTAAAGTCTTGTAATGCGTATCGTTTATTTTGGGATGTAAACCCCAGTACTCCGAAGGTGTGATCCGTTGAGTTGTACTTCTCATTTGTTTCCAACTATTGAACTTTATGGAATGATTTACTCCAAGCGCGTGGTCCGTAGAGTTGTGGTTTCCGGCGTGTAGTTCTTGAGCTTACATTGGTATCCTGTCACACTCATTTTCAATGCAGGAATCTAACTAAGGCTTTAAGCCTGGAAAACGGTCAGTTTTGGGAGACACTCTGTCTGTTTTGCCCTAGAATTTAGGAAAACATTAAACCTCCTAGCCCTAGAGTTAGAGGGCGTTACATGACGATGGAGCCCAGTGGCTTACACATTAGATTTATCAGTAGAACTTGAACATATACAAAACGCTTTCACATCTCACAGTTTAGAAAATATGTTTCAGCTCCACATCATATTACCATAACATAACCAATGCCCATACCTATTTGAAGTACAACAAAGACTTCTTTTCTCTTGAAAGTTTCGAGAACGAAACTTAATTTAAGGGGGGAAGGCTGTAACGGCCTGAATCTAATATTCATTCTAATTATTTTGAAATATTTTAATTACCAATTAATCAAGTTGGGCGCCACGTTTCACTTCAATATTTTTATATACATGTATATACATATTTGTGCAGTCAGGTTGAAACGACGACGCGGCCTCAAAATGGATTCAGTTACACCTCTAAATAATGCATTAAAATTGCAATAAATAATTGGACATCTACTAAAAATAAAAATGCGTTGTCCCATAAATTTAGCTAAAAATATTAATTTAATTGCAAATATATATATGTATTTAAGTAATCAATGGAAAAATGAAATAACAAATAAGTAAATAAAAATATGCACCAAAAAAAAAAAAAACACAAACAACAAAACAAAACAACCAACATTGTGTGGAATAAAAAGAGAACCAAAGTGCAAAAACAACACCCAAATGAAAAGAAACCCCCAAACCCAAAATCATTTCCCTGCTTCATTTACCAGATAAAACCCAAAGCCCCTTGTCTTCTCTATTTCACACTCCCACGCAACCCCTCCTCTCGCCGCTGTTCTGCCTCACCACCGGCCATGCGCCGCCGGCCGCCGTCCACCATCTGCCGCCCACCAACACCACCATCTCCCTTCTCTGATTTTTCCCTTCTTTTCCCCTCGACAGCCCCCCTTCGGCCATGTTCTGCTTCAACATAACCCACTCGCCGGTGGGACGTCGTGCCAGTCGTCGCTGTTCCAGTAATCGGCACACCGCCACCAGCGACCAACGCCACCCAACGTCGTCATCTCCTCCTCCTTGCTCGTGCCCTAAATTGGTGTAGAAGGTAAAAACCCTAACCTCTTCTAATTTAGGTTCTGACTGTTTGTGACTCAAGTTTTGTAAATGATGATATTCTGGGTTTGAATGTTTATTAAGTTATAGTTTTCCTGAATTTTGGATGAGAAATTGAATTGGGGGAAGTAAGGTTGAAGATGAACATGGTGATGATTAGATGTTTTGGGTGTAAAGGTTCAAGCTTGTTATTTTGCTTTAGGGGTGTCTTAATTGATTTCGATGAATTATTGAATGCAATTAGTGGGTGAGATAGGTTGATTGAGTATGCTATGCCATGAACTTGATGGGTCAGAATTTGTGGCTTGAATGATGCTTGAGTTGTTGATGTTGGATTATTTGGGTTTAAACAAGTAAGTGATGATTAAATAGACATACGTGCGTATATATATGTATAATGTTAATGAGTTTAAGCATGTCTTATGCATAGTGGCCAAATGAGAAAGAACTCGATGGAGATGAGTGGGCTTATGCGTATTGAATGCATGAGTTATGTCATGATCATAGCTTGGTAATTAGGATTGTAGATTGAATGAAACTTAAGACTTGTTAATGTCGAGTAAGGATGTTTAGAGTAATCCTAATGAACATTTGATTAAAATTAATGGATTACCATACATGAGAGATACGTGTAACCATAATTAGGTGGTTAAGAGTTTTCAGATAATGTTAACTGTGTTCATTTTAATTATGTGGCCTTATTAGTGTTTAAATGAGTTTATTGTGTTAGTCAAAGGGAAATGTATATATGTAGGAGGCGCTGGATGAGTATATGCCATGAAATGAAGGGGATTAAATGGTTGCTAAGTTGGTGTTAATATGAAAATTCTATAGTGTAATTTGAATAAAAATACAAGATTGACTATGGTTGATTTCGTGATTTTAAGTGTATTATAATGAACAATTGAATGAAATTCATGAGAATCGAGGGTTGGAGTGTTGTAAATTAGGTGTTTTATAGCCATCTGTCGGTGATACAAGGTTCGATTTTTGGGTGAAGTTTAAGCTTAATATTGTTTGCTTTTAATGATATTTAAGAGAGTTTTTGGTTGTATTCGAATAGAAAGCTTAACGCACATCATTGATTTGAAGAGGGAATCAATAATCGTAATAAAATTGTTAATAATAATTCTGATAAAAATGGCCATAATTCAAATGATGCAATAACAAAAATAATATGCATAACAATGATTCATAATGACATTAATACTAATAATTTAACAAAATAATGATAAGTAATGAACTTATATCAATAATTAGAACAGTGGTGGGGATAACGTTTCTACCTCATTACATGTTTATAACAGACATTAAGCGAACGTTAGCTGCACGAAGGAGAGGAACGAGTACAAAAATAGAATAAAACCTAGTTAATAACTCGTGTCATGCTAATGGTTAACAATAACAAAGAGGTCAAGGGATTTAAATTATTTGCTAAACAAAGGAATTCAATCAAATTTCTTAGCCCCGCACTAATCAAGAAAACAATGACGTACTTAAAGCAGGAATGCGGCCGCTTTCGTCGCTTCAAGCTACCAACGCACATTCTCCAATTTAAAGGAGAGAGAATCTCAAAGATCAGATACGTACACTGCCTGTGCTCTTCGAAAACTCACATATTTCTCTGCAATGAAAATTAATATAAGATTCATTCAAGGAACCAAGTTTTACAGTGTTTTGTCATGTAAACAAGTGACCCCGCCTAATGACCAATTATTAGGGCTTATGCCCATTAATATACCCGTGCGCGGTGTCAACTTAGGCTTCTCGATCGGCCTGGGAGGTGACCACCTAAAGTATGATCGTTTCAAGATGTACATCGACCAAGGGGTTCACTTCCAAATAATAATTAGCAAAGCAAATTTTACTTGTACATTCTCTCTGTCCTGTTTGCAAAGCAAAATGTTTTGAAATGTGTGTGCCCAACTATTAAACTCAAATCCTACTTTACTGCATAAGGATGTATGTGCTGAAATTCGGCTCATTATTCAAATGTTTTTCATGTTTTCTATTTTAGTTAAAGAAATCCTTGAGCAGTCATCCTCCTGGCAAGGCAAAAAGTAGTAAGAAATAATCGAGACTTGGCATTAGCTAGCCAAAGGCTCATAGTGATGGCAGGTAGCAACCGGGAGTCTTGTTCTACCCATTCTTTTGCAAATTTGGGATTAATAGTGCTTAGAATTGGTATATCTAGTTATCAGGTTTATTATGAACTGCACGAGTGAAAAAATGTTTATTTCATTTCCAAGAATTAGTGAATCAGGTAGCCTTATTCTATCACGGAACGGCGGTAATGCCTCCAATCAAATACTTTCGCTACAAACAAATAGTAAGTAAGTGATTAAGTTAGAATAATCTAGTATTAGCAATTGGGGTGTTGCAATTGTGGTATCAGAGCCAGGTTTAGCATTACTGTGAGCTATAGGGATGCCTGTGAGTTAGGCCAGCTTAGTGAAACGAGATGTTAGCCAAAGAGTCCATATGTATGGGTACATCATGAGGGTGTTCTGGTAAACACTTACCCATCCTTCTTCCTTTACCATTAGAACCAATAACGCAGTTCAATAATAGCTTAGGAATTCCATCACTGTCAAAGTAGAGTGGGGAAGCATTTGGTCAACTTCTCAGTGACGCAAGTATTCCAAAGAAGTATACTAAGCTCATCGCAAACCTTGTGGAAGTTTGGGTTGCCGTTTGAGTTGCCAGGATATTTTCAACTCAGAGGTTTTGTTAAGATGAGCTCAAAATACTTAACGCTTAGGTATTATGAGGTTTAAGACATGGTGAGAAAGTGAAGTTTGCAACTTTTATGCTATTAATTCGGTGCCAAACCACATTTAACTTGCTAGACAGGGGAAACATATTATGCAGTAATATTCATGGGTTGGAGCATTATGAAATAATCATTCCAATAGTACAATAATGTGAATGTTTCAGGGCCTATCACAACATTGGGGATAATTTACAATAACCGTTTAGTATAATGAATTCGGTGTGGATAATTCAGTAGCTTATGCGGTGCTACTTGATATTATGAGTATGGTATGTATCAAGCTAAGGAGTAGACATTGTTAAGTGAATATTAGGAGATTGTGGATATTGATGCAAGGAAATATATTGAGAAAAATCTATCATGGAGTAATTTGGTGTACTATGGGCCAAATTAACATCATTTACGGGGAAATGAATATTCACCGACTTTCATGGAGCTTTTACCTTGATTAATGGGAATGAAGCGGACAAGTATACACAGTGGGGGCTTGTTGATGAGCTTTGAAGCAAATATGGAATTTTTTTTCAAAGGAAATGCCAAGTTTACCGAGCTTAGTGGCTTCCATTGAGTTCAGTGACTTTTTGAGATGGAATTTTATATCTAATGAATTTATGAAGGAAATCTGGGAAGAGAGAGAGAGAGAGAGAGATGATAAAATGAAGTGAAGAGAGAGAGTGAGAAAAACAAGGGGTACCTCGACATTGGATTTAACATAGTAGCGAGGGTGACAGTCTACAACTTAGGGTATGCTCGTTTTGGTGAAAGACAATAATCTATAGAAGTGAAGCTATAGTGCAAAGGCTTGAAGATATGCCAAATATGTCCATGGGTTCATTGCTTTTGTATATGGAAATACTAGAAGTCAGAATTTATAATTTCGTCGGGAGTAAATAAGATTTTGGGAAACAAATAATTTTTGGAGAAGCACCATAAGTACAATGGCTATTGGGATTGACCTTAGGGCACTTGTTGACGCATCACAGCTTGTGTTGGTAAGGAATCGGAATTGGTGAGTTGAGCACATATATCTGCATATTGCATGGACTCTATGGAAGGATTACTAATGGTTTTATGAGGTTAAGATGTTAAATTCAAAAGAGCATTACTGGAACATAACTTCTAGTACAACGCTAGAGGAGTGGGGAGAATAAGATCTGTGAGAGGTTGCATGCCGATTGAAGCCAGACAACTTTCTTTTGATTATGTCAACCCTTGAAAACTCAATGTACATTCATGTATTGATACAAATGAGTTTATAATGACTTTGGTGAGCCAATGTTAGACCCTTCTTGTCATAATTACCCCAGGAGCTAACACCCCTTGGTATGCAATAACATAATTTGATTTGTAATCTTTTCCCCTTCACATTAAGCTTGGCAAAACCTATTTAGTTGTTACAACAATCCTTCATTTCATATCCTTTCCCTCATTGAATTTTCTCATGGCATTTATTTTCATAAGGAATCCCTATCACTAAGATGGGTTATGCCCCTCTTGCATTTTTCTCTTATCTTCTTTCCACTTTCTCTCTTGCCTTTATTAACTACTTTAACTCAGCTTACTTTTCATGACCATTATTTCAATAGCAATGTGGTTTTTCCTAGCCCTTAATATGCAATCACTACATAGATTGCCATTTCACTGCTGGTCTACTTTTAGATTTATGTGCAATGTGTTGGCTCCTATGTAACCAATGATCAGATTATTTATTTCTCACCCCCCTTCCTAAATTATTTACACTACTAGTCATCTTCATTCCGTCTACATCGCGGTAATATTTTAGTTACCCATCATTTCGAAATTCGCCATCTGTCCATTTCACTAGAAATCATATATCAACAACGATTCTTAATACTTTTAGTTACTGGTTAACTTCTCCCTTAATCATTTCGACTTACATATTTGTGTCGTCTTTTTCCTATTTGATCTTTTTTAACCCAAGCATTTGCATAAAGGATTTTAGGTCACATACTCAACTTTGCTAATTTATTTGTCTTTTGCAAGAATGTTGTTATTTCTATCATCTCTTATGTTTGATTGAATTGTCCCATCGTTAGACGTTGCCTTCTTCCACGTTATCTACTTGTTCTTTAATTTCAAACTTTTGAACATTAGTGGTTCTTTGAGAGTGCTCATATCTGTTTCCAGCATCGTCCATCATATCTTTGAAACTTGTTACACATTGAATTTCATCCTTGCTTGATTTTAAGGGTTCGCCAATATTCTCTCTTATTTCATTTCATATTTCACACACTCATCAGTAAGTCAAACTTCCAACTACTGAACCAAATTGAGAGGGCACAGAACAATCACCACTGATATGGCTCAAGAATTTTCCTCAGGTTTTTGATGTGACAGGTAGAAGTCGATAAATGCATGCCAAGTTGAAATCACCGTTTGCCTTGAAAAAAGGGTCATGCGTGCACATATAGAAGATGAGCCTGCATGAGTTTATTACTGAAGTCTCGTAATGCGCATTGTTTATTTTGGGATGTAAACCCTAGTACTCTGGATGTGTGATCCGTTGAGTTGTACTTCTCATTTGTTTTCTAGTATTGAACTTTATGGAATGATTTACTTCGGGCGTGTAGCCCGTAAAGTTATGGTTTCTGGTGTGTAGTCCTTGAGTTTGCATTGGTATCCTACTTTACTCATTTTCGATGCAGGAATCTAATGTAAGGTTTTAAGCCTGAAAAATGGTCCGTTTTAGGGGACACTCTGTCCATTTTGCCCCAGAATTTAAGACAACATTAAACCTCCTAGCCCTAGAGTTAGAGGGCGTTACATGACGATGGAACCCAGTGGCTTATACATTAGATTTATCAACAGAACTTGAACATATATAAAACGTTTTCACATTTCACAGTTTAGAATATATGTTTCAGCTCCTCATCATATTACCATAACATAACCAATGCCCGTACCTATTTGAAGTACAACAAAGGCTTCTTTTCGCTTGAAAGTTTCAAGGACGAAACTTAATTTAAGGAGGGAAGGCTGTAACGGCCTGAATCTAATATTCATTCTAATTACTTTGAAATATTTTAATCACCAATTAATCAAGTTGGGCACCATGTTTCACTTCAATATTTTTATATATATGTATATACATATTTGTGCAGTGCAGGTTAAAACGACGACGTGGCCTCAAAATAGATTCAGTTATACCTCTAAATAATTCCTTAAAATTGTAATAAATAATTGGACGTCTACTAAAAATAAAAATGTGTTCTCCCATAAATTTGGCTAAAAATATTAATTTAATTGCATATATATATATATATATATATATATATATATGCGTTTAAGTAATCAACGGAAAAATGAGATAACAAATAAGTAAATAAAAATGTGCACAAAAAAAAAACCAACACAAAAAACAAAACAAAACAACCGACATTTTGTGGAATAAAAAGAGGTCCAAAGTGCAAAAACGACACCCAAATGAAAAGAAACCCCCAAACCTAAAATCATTTCCCTACTTCATTTACCCGATAAAACCCAACGCCCCTTGGCTCTCTGTTTCACACTCCCACGCAACCCCTCCTCTCGCCGTTGTTCTGCCTCGTCACCGGCCATGCGCCGCCTGCTGCCGTCCACCATCTGCCGCTCACCAACACCACCATCTCCCTTCTCTGATTTTTCCCTTCTTTTCCCCTCGACAGCCCCCCTTCGGCCATGTTCTGCTTCAACATAACCCACTCGCCGATGGGACGTCGTGCCAGCCGTCGCTGTTCCAGTAACCGGCACACCGCCACTAGCGACCAACTCCACCCAACGTTGTCATCGCCTCCTCCCTGCTCGTGCCCTAAATTGGTGTAAACGGTAAAAACCCTAACCTCTTCTAATTTGGGTTTTGACTGTTTGTGACTCAATTTTTATAAATGATGATATTCTGGGTTTGAATGTTTATTAAATTGTAGTTTTCCTAAATTTTGGATGAGAAATTGAATTGGGGGAAGTGAGGTTGAGGATGAACATGGTGATGATTAGATGCTTTGGGTGTAAAGGTTCAAGCTTATTATTTTGCTTTGGGGATGTTTTGATTGATTTTAATGAATTATTGAATGAAATTAGTGGGTGAGATAGGTTGATTGAGTGTGCTATGCCATAAACTTAATGGGTTAGAATTTGTGGCTTGAAAGATGCTTGAGTTATTGATGTTGGATTATTTGGGTTTAAACAAGTAAGTGATGATTAAATAGACATATGTGCGTATATATATGTATAATGTTAATGAGTTTAAGCATGTCTTGAGCACAGTGGCCAAATGAGAAAGAAATCGAAGGTGATGAGTGGGCTTATGTATATTGAATACATGAGTTATGTCATGACCAAAGCTTGGTAATTAGGATTGTAGATTGAATGAAACTTAAGACTTGTTAATGTCGAGTGAGGATGTTTAGAGTAATCCTAATGAACATTTGATTGAAATTAATGGATTACCATACATGAGAGATATGTGTAATCATAGATTAGGTGGTTAAGGGTTTTCAGATAATGTTAATTGTGTTCATTTTAATTATGTGGCCTTATTAGTGTTTAAATGAGTTTATTGTGTTAGTCAAAGGGAAATGTATATATGTAGCAGGCGTTGGGTGAGTATATGTTATGAAATGAAGGGGATTAAATGGTTGCTATGTTGGTGTTAATATGAAAATTCTAAAGTGTAATTTGAATAAAAATACAAGATTGATTATGGTTGATTTCGTGATTTTAAGTGTATTATAATGAACAATTGAATGAAATTCATGAGAATCGAGGGTTAGAATGTTGTAAATGGGTGTTTTATAAACATGAGTTGGTGATACAAGGTTCGATGCTTGGGTGTAGTTTAAGCTTAATATTGGTTTGCTTTTAATAATATTGAAGAGAGTTTTTGGTAGTACTCGAATAGAAAGCTTAACGCACATCGTTGATTTGAAGAGGGAATCAATAATTGTAACAAAACCGTTAATAATAATTCTGATAAAAATGGCCATAATTCAAATGATGCAATAACAAAAATAATATGCATAACAATGATTCATAATGACATTAATACTAATAATTTAATAAAATAATGATAAGTAATGAACTTATATCAATAATTAGAACAGTGGTGGGGATAACGTTTCTACCTCATTACATGTTTACAATAGACATTAAGCGAACGTTAGCAGCACGAAGGAGAGGAACGAATACAAAAATAGAATAAAACCTAGTTAATAACTCGTGTCATGCTAATGGTTAACAATAGCAAAGACGTTAAGGGATTTGAATTATTCGCTAAACAAAGGAATTCAATCAAACTTCTTAGCCCCGCACTAATCAAAAAAACAATGATGTACCTAAAGCAGGAATGAGGCCACTTTCGTCGCTTCAAGCTACCAACGCACATTCTCCATTTTAAAGGAGAGGGAATCTTAAAGATCAGGTACGTAAACTGCCTGTGCTCTTCGAAAACTCACATATTTCTCAGCAATGAAAGTTAATATAAGATTCAATCAAGGAACCAAGTTTCACAGTGTTTTGTCATATAAGCAAGTGACCCCGCCCGATGACCAAGCATTAGGGCTTATGCCCATCTATATACCCATGCACGGAGTCAATTTAGGCTTCTCTATCGGCCTGGGGGTTGAGCACCTAAAGTATGATCGTTTCAAGATGTACATCGACCAAGGGGTTCACTTCCAGATAATAATTAGCAAAGCAAATTTTACTTGTGCATTCTCTCTCTCCTGTTTGTAAAGCAAAATGTTTTAAAATATAGGCACCCAACTATTAAACTCAAATCCTACTTCACTGCATCGGGATGTATTTGCTGAGCTTCGGGTCATTATTCGAATGTTTTTCTTGTTTTCTATTTTAGGTAAAGAAATTCTTGAGTAGTCATCCTCCTGGCAAGCCAGACAATAGCAAGAAATAATCGAGAGTTGTAGTTTTACTGAGCGTTAGCTAGCCAAAGGCTCAGAGTGATGCTAGGTAGCACCCGGGAGTCTTGTTCTATCTATTCTTTTGCAAATCTGGGATTGATAGTGCTTAGAATTGGTATATCTAGTTATCAGGTTTATTATGAACTGCACGAGTGAACAAATGTTTATTTCATTTCCAACGATTAGTGAATCAGGTAGCCTTGTTCCATCACAGAACGGCGGTAATGCCTCCAATCAAATACTTTCGCTGTAAACAAATAGTAAATAAGTGATTAAGTTAGAATAATCCAGTATTAGCAATTGGGGGTGTTACAGTTGTGATACCAGAGCCAGGTTTAGCATCACTGTGAGCTATAGGGATGCCTGTGAGTTAGGCTAGATTAGTGAAATGAGATGTTAGCCAAAGAGTCCATATGTGTGTGTGCATCATGAGCGTGTTTTAGTAAACACTAACCCAGCCATCATCCTTTGCCATTAGAACCAACAACGAAGTTCGATAATAGCTTAGGAATTCCAGCACTATCAAACTAGAGTGGGGAAGCATTTGGTCAACCTCTAAGTAGCGTAAGTATTCCAAAGAAGTATACTAAGCTCATCGCAAACCTTGTGGAATTTTGGCTGCCATTTGAGTTGCCAGGATATTTTCAACTGAGAGGTTTTATTAAGATCAGCCGAAAATACTTAATGCTTAGGTATTGTGAGGTTTAAGACATGGTGAGAAGGTGAAGTCCGTAACTTTTATGCTATTAATACGGTGCCAAACCACATTTAACTTCCTAGACAGGGGAAACATATTATGCAGTAATATTCATGGGTTGGAACATTATGAAATAATCATTCCAATAGTGCAATGATGTGAATGTTTGAGGGCCTATCACAACATTGGGGATAATTTACAATAATCATTTAGTATAATGAATTCGGTGTGGATAATTCAGCAGCTTATGCACTGCTACTTGATGTTATGAGTATGGTATGTCTCAAGCTAAGGAGTAGACATTGTTAAATGAATATTGGGAGATTGTGGATATTGATGCAAGGAAATATATTGAGAAAAATCTATCATGGAGTAATTTGGTGTACTATAGGCCAAATTAAGATCATTTAAGGGGAAATGGATATTCACCGACTTTCGTGGAGCTTTTGCCTTGATTAATGGGAATGAAGCAGACAAGTATACACAGTTGGAGCTTGTTGATGAGCTTTGAGTCAACTATGGTTTTTTTTCAAAGGAAATACCAAGTTTACTGAGCTTAATAGCTTCTATTGAGTTCAATGACTTTTTGAGATGGAATTTTATATCTAATGAATTTATGAAGGAAATATGGGAAGAGAGAGGGGGGGAGAGAGAGAGAGAGAGAAATATGATGAAATGAAGTGAAGAGAAAGAGTGAGGAAAAAAAGGGGGTACCTCGACATTGGATTCAACAAAGTAGCGAGGATAAGAGTTTACAACTTGGAGTACGCACGTTTTGGTGAAGACAATAACCTACAGAAGTGAAGCTATAGTGGAAAGGCTTGAAGATATGCCAAATATGTCCATGGGTTCATTGCTTTTGTACATTAGAAATACTAGAAGTTGGAATTTATAATTTCGTCGAGAGTAAATAAGATTTTAGGAAACAAATAATTTTTTGGGAAGAATAATAAGTACAATGCCTATTGGGATTGACCTTAAGGCACTCGTTGATGCATCACAGTTTGTGTTGGTAAGGAATCAGAATTGGTGAGTTGAGCGCAAATATCTGCATATTGCATGGACTCTATGAAAGGATTACTAATGGTTTTATGAGGTTAAGATGTCAAATTCAAAAGAGCATTACTGGAACATAACTTCTAGTACAACGATAGAGGATTGGGGAGTGATAAGATCTGTGAGAAGTTGCATACCGATTGAAACCAGACATCTTTCTTTTGATTATGTCAACCCTTGAAAACTCAATGTACATTCATGTATTGATACAAATCAGTTTATAGTGACTTTGGTGAGCCAATGTTAGACCCTTCTTGTCATAATTACCCCTGGAGCTATCACCCCTTGGTATGCAATAACATAATTTAATTTGTAATCTTTTCTCCTTCACATTAAGCTTGGCAAAACCTATTTAATTGTTGCAACAATCCTTCATTTCATATCCTTTCTCTCATTGAATTTTCTCATGACATTTATTTTCATAAGGAATCCCTATCACTCAGATGGGTTACGCCCCTCTTGCTTTTTTCTCTTACCTTCTTTCTGCTTTCTCTCTTGCCTTTATTAACTACTTCAGTTCAGCTTACTTTTCATGACCATTATTTCAATAGCAACGTGATTTTTCCTAGCCCTGAACATGCAACCACTACATAGATTGCCATTTCACTACTAGTCTGCTTTTAGATTTGTGTGCAATGTGTTGGTTCCTATGTAACCATTGATCAGATTATTTATTTCTCACCCCCTTCCTAAATTGTTTACACTACTAGTTATCTTCATTCCATCTACATCGCGGTAATATTTTAGTTACCCATCATTTTGAAATACACCATCTGTCCATTTCACTAGAAATCATATATCAACAACGATTCTTAATACTTTTAATTGTTGGTCAACTTCTCCCTTAATCATTTCTACTTACATATTGGTGTCGTCTTTTTCCTATTTGATCTTTTTCAACCCAAGCATTTGCATAAAGGATTTTAGGTAACATACTCAACTTTGCTAATTCATTTGTCTTTTGCATGAATGCTGTTATTTCTATCATCTCTTATGTTTGATTGAATTGTCCCATCGTTAAACGTTGCCTTCTTCCGCGTTATCTACTTGTTCTTTAATTTCAAACTTTTGAACGTTAGTGGTTCTTTAAGAGTGCTCATATCCATTTCCAGCATCGTCCATCATGTCTTTGAAACGTGTTACATATTGAATTCATCCTTGCTTGATTTTTAGTGGTTGCCAATATTCTTTCTTATTTCATTTCATATTTCACACACTCATCAGTAAGTCAAACTTCCAACTACTGAACCAAATTGAGAGGGCATAGAACAATCGCCACTGATATGACTCTAGAATTTTCCTCAGGTTTCTAATGTGATAGGTAGAAGTCGATAAATACATGCCAAGTTAAAATCATCGTTTGCCTTGAAAAAAGGGTCATACGTGCACACATAGAAGATAAGCCTGCATAAGTTTATTACTAAAGTCTCGTAATGCGTATCATTTATTTTAGGATGTAAACCCCAGTACTCCGAATGTGTGGTCCGTTGAGTTGTACTTCTCATTTGTTCTCTACTATTGAACTTTATGGAATGATTTACTTCGGGCATGTTGCCCGTAGAGTTGTGGTTTCCAGCGTGTAGTCCTTGAGTTTACATTGGTATCCTATTATACTCATTTTCAATGCAGGAATCTAATGTAAGGCTTTAAGCCTGGGAAATGGTCAATTTTAGGGGACACTCTGTCCATTTTTCCCTAGAATTTGAGAAAACATTAAACCTCCTAGCCCTAGAGTTAAAGGGCATTACATGACGATGGAACCCAGTGGCCTACACATTAGATTTATCAGCAGAACTTGAACATATACAAAATGTTTTCACATCTCACAATTTAGAAAATATGTTTCAGCTCCACATCATATTACCATAATATAACCAATGCTCGTACCTATTTGAAGTACAAAAAAGGCTTCTTTTTGCTTGAAAGTTTCGAAGATGAAACTTAATTTAAGGGGAGAAGGCTATAGCGGCCTGCATCAAATATTCATTCTAATTACTTTGAAATATTTTAATTACCAGTTAATCAAGTTGGGTGCCACGTTTCACTTCAATATTTTTATGTATATGTATATGCAAATTTGTGCAGTGCAGGTTGAAACGACGACGTGGCCTCAAAATGGATTCAGTTATACCTATAAATAATTCATTAAAATTGTAATAAATAATTGGACGTCTACTAAAAATAAAAATGCGTTCTCCCATAAATTTAACTAAAAATATTAATTTAATTGCATATATATATATATATATATATATATATATATATATATATATATATATATGTATATATATGTATTTAAGCAATCAATGGAAAAATGAAATAACAAATAAGTAAATAAAAATATGCACAAAAAAAAACGAACACAAACAACAAAACAAAACAACCAACATTGTGTGGAATAAAAAAGAACCAAAGTGCAAAAACAACACCCAAATGAAAAGAAATCCCCAAACCCAAAATCACTTCCCTGCTTCATTTACCCGATAAAACCCAAAGCCCCTTTTCTTCTCTGTTTCACACTCCCATGCAACCCCTCCTCCCGTCGCTATTCTGCCTTGCCACCGGCCATGCGCCGCCGGCCGCCGTCCACCATCTGCCGCTCACCAACACCACCATCTCCCTTCTCTGATTTTTCCCTTCTTTTCCCCTCGACAGCCCCCTTCGGCCATGTTCTGCTTCAACATAACCCACTCACCGGTGGGACGTCGTGCCAGCCGTCGCTGTTCCAGTAACTGGCACATCGCCGCCAACGACCAACACCACCCAATGTCGTCATCTCCTCCTCCCTGTTTGTGCCCAAAATTGGTGTAGAAGGTAAAAACCCTGACCTCTTCTAATTTGGGTTCTGACTGTTTGTGACTCAATTTTTGTAAATGATGATATTTTAGGTTTGAATGTTTATTAAATTGTAGTTTTCCTGAATTTTGGATAAGAAATTGAATTGGGAGAAGGGAGGTTGAAGATGAACATGGTGATGATTAGATGTTTTGGGTGTAAAGGTTCAAGCTTGTTATTTTGCTTTAGGGATGTCTTGATTGATTTTAATGAATTATTGAATGAAATTAGTGGGTGAGATAGGTTGATTGAGTATGCTATGCCATGAACCTGATAGGTTAGAATTTTTGGCTTGAATGATGCTTGAGTTATTGATGTTGGATTATTTGGGTTTAAACAAGTAAGTGATGATTAAATAGAAATATGTGCGTATATATATGTATAATGTTAATGAGTTTAAGCATGTCTTGAGCATAGTGGCCAAATGAGAAAGAAATCGAAGGAGATGAGTGGGCTTATGTATATTGAATGCATGAGTTATGTCATGATCATAGCTTGGTAATTAGGATTGTAGATTGAATGGAACTTAAGACTTGTTAATGTTGAGTAAGGATGTTTAGAGTAATCCTAATGAATATTTGATTGAAATTAATGGATTACCATACGTGAGAGATATGTGTAATCATAGATTAGGTGGTTAAGTGTTTGCAGATAATGTTAACTGTGTTCATTTTAATTATGTGGCCGTATTAGTGTTTAAATGAGCTTATTGTGTTAGTCAAAGGGAAATGTATATATGTAGGAGGCGATGGGTGAGTATATGTTATGAAATGAAGGGGATTAAATTGTTGCTAAGTTGGTGTTAATATGGAAATTCTAGAGTGTAACTTGAATAAAAATACAAGATTGATTATTGTTGATTTGGTGATTTGAAGTGTATTATAATGAACAATTGAATGAAATTCATGAGAATCGAGGGTTGGAATATTGTAAATTGGGTGTTTTATAGCATGAGTTAGTGATACAAGGTTCGATGCTTGGGTGAAGTTTAAGCTTAATATTAGTTTGCTTTTAATAATATTTAAGAGAATTTTTGGTAGTATTCGAATAGAAAGCTTAACACACATCGTTGATTTGAAGAGGGAATCAATAATCGTAATAAAACCTTTAATAATAATTCTGATAACAATGGCCACAATTCAAATGATGCAATAACAAAAATAATATGCATAACAATGATTCATAATGACATTAATACTAATAATTTAACAAAATAATGATAAGGAATGAACTTATATCAATAATTAGAACAGTGGTGGGGATAACGTTTCTACCTCATTACATATTTATAACAGACATTAAGCGAACGTTAGCAGCACGAAGGAGAGGAACGAGAATAAAAATAGAATGAAACCTAGTTAATAACTCGTGTCATGCTAATGGTTAACAATAACAAAGAGGTCAAGGGATTTAAATTTTTCGCTAAACAAAGGAATTCAATCAAATTTCTTGGCCCTGCACTAATTAAAAAAACAATGACATACTTAAAGCAGGAATGAGGCCGCTTTCATCGCTTTAAGCTGCCAACGCACATTCTCCATTTTAAAGGAGAGAGAATTTTAAAGATCAAGTACGTACACTGGCTGCGCTCTTTGAAAACTCATATATTTCTCAGCAATGAAAATTAATATAAGATTCATTCAAGGAACTAAGTTTCACAGTATTTTGTCATATAAACAAGTGACCCCACCTGATGACCAAGCATTAGGGATTATGCCCATCAATACACCCGTGCGCGGTGTCAATTCAGGCTTCTTGATCGGCCTGGGGGTGAGCACCTAAAGTATGATCGTTTCAAGATGTACATCGACTAAGGGGTTCACCTCCAGATAATAATTAGCAAAGCAAATTTTAGTTGTACATTCTCTCTCTACTGTTTGCAAAGTAAAATGTTTTGAAATGTCGGCGCCCAACTAATAAACTCAAATCCTACTTTACTGTATAAGGATGTATGTGCTGAGCTTTGCCTCATTATTCAAATGTTTTTCATGTTTTCTATTTTAGGTAAAGAAATCCTTGAGCAGTCATCCTCCTGGCAAGCCAAAAAGTAGCAAGAAATAATCAAGAGTTGCAGTTTTACTGGGCGTTAGCTAGCCAAAGGCTCACAGTGATGGTAGGTAGCACTCGGGAGTCTTGTTCTATCTATTCTTTTGCAACTTTGGGATTGATAGTGCTTAGAATTGGTATATCTAGTTATCAGGTTTATTATGAACTGCACGAGTGAACAAATGTTTATTTCATTTCCAAGGATTAGTAAATCAGGTAGCCTTGTTCCATCACGGAACGGCGGCAATGCCTCCAATTGAATACTTCCACTGCAAACAAATAGTAAATGAGTGATTAAGTTAGGATAATCCAGTATTAGCAATTAGGGGTGTTACATTAAGTGGCTACATTAAACCCAAGCACAGGCCACGAGACCCAGTGGGGTCGCTCACCCATGTGGACCTGAATTTGAATAAGTAGAACTTGAATTATTATATGTTTCTGTTGAGAATGCATGAATACTTTGAACTGCTCGTGTTGTTCCCCACCCCTAAAATAGTTTGAAATAAATTTATGTGCATATTTTGACTGTTAGGGGTGGTTGTTATTAAGTTTATCTCATTCTTCAAAATTTTTGTTTTCAGATGAAGTACACGAGCATGGGTTGGGAACCCGAGTTAGTGCGAGGCCATGAAATACGCTTTAGTTGAAGGGATTTAGTTTCATATTAGACTTTGTTTAGGGATTTTTTTTTATTCAGTTGGAGATTGTTATATTTGTCATCAGGACTTGAAGTTACGCTACAATTGGAGATTTAGATTTTGCATTTAAGTTTGGTTGATGCTCAGCCTGGTATTTCCAAGAAACAAATATGGCGGTGACAACCCCCACTTAGGTTTTTCCGCTACTATATAGGTTAATATTAGTATTAAAAAGGGATTAGAAAATCGGGTTGTTATAAAACATTATAATAGCGACATATATGTATTAAGTGAAGTAATTACAGTTGTTGTAAATTTTTTTCTATTAATTCATAATTTTTTATATTTACAAAATTACACGTATAATACGTCTTTAATCTTCATGAATGTGGTTAATTTAATTAGTGTGTCATTTTACCTATGTTGATGTTATTATCGACTATTAAAGTTTTATAATGTATAATTAATTGCAAAATTTTGCAGTGTTAAATCATATAATCTATTAATTTAACTAAAAATAAAATATTTAAAAAGTGTCTTGACATAGGACATAAATGATTATCTAATAAGAATTTTAAGTTCCTGCATTTTTATTAGATGGTCCAACTTGTCATTTTTTTATTTTGTTTTACTTTTAATCAAATATGTATTTTTTTTAAAAAAATTTAAGCCCCATACAAAAGTGCTTTTTTATCTTGTCATTCCTTGCTATGTGTCCTTAATTTTCCCATTAAACGTTTTTATAAAAGCTTTCTTCTATAAATATTTTCACAAAATCTTTTTTTATGGGTCTCTTGAAATCACCCCCTCTACGGATAGGGATACTGATAGAGGCAAGGTTGCCTACAGCTGGATCTCCCCAGACCCCGCAAAAGCGGGACTCACACTGGGAGGTACTGTTGTTGTTGTACAAAAGTGTGGGCAAAAACTAGGTTTTTTTTTAATAAATAGTTACTAATCCACCAAATGGTTATTTTGTATGGGATAATTTGATTAGTTTCAAGAGATTTTCATGAAATTTTCTATGTGTAGTAGTAAATAGTTTACTTCAGTAAACTATTTTTCATTTAAAAATTTAAATGAAGGATTCTTATATGTAATAGTAAAAGTCTTAAGAGATTGTTAGAACATATAAGTTAATTTTTTCGGGTTTTTTTCATGAAATTGTGATTTTGTATGTGATTTTTCATGATTTTGGTTAAGAAAGTCAATTCTTATTATCAAAGATAGATTTAAATAGAGATTCTTTTTCATGAAAAGACTTGTATTAAAATTAAATTTAAGGTAGTGTTTGGTAGGGGGAAATGATTTTTCAATTTTTCACTGTTCGGCACAATGAAGTTCGGAAAACTATTTTTCAAGGAAAATGATTTTTCCCTAAATGGAGGAAAATGATTTCCTTTTTGAGAAGATAAGAATTTGATTCTTTTTCCTTCAACTCTTTGACGAAGTGGTTAGTTGAAATTTAGGTGTAAAATGCAATTTCAACAATTTGGATCGAAACCTATGATGGGAAAGATTAAAATAAATTCAAATATAAATTTTGAGCTCAAGTTTCTTTTATTTGGTTGACGGTTTTCTCTGCAATGATAATTTAATCGATATTTTTTGCTACTAAAGCAATTCAATTGACTTGCCACTAAAACAATTTCAACAATTTGGATCAAAACTTGATCATCAGATAGAAAATATTAAAATAGGCTCAAATTCAGATTTTGAGATTGATATTCATTCATTTGGTTAACATTATATTTTTTCCACTAGATAATTCAATCAATATTTTTTCCAACTTAAATAATGCAATCAAAGTTTTTCAGCACTAGAACAATTTCAACTGTTTGGTCCAAAGCTTGATCATCAGATGGGAAATATTAAAATAGGCTCAACTCTACGTTTTGAGCATGACATTCTTTCATTTGGTCAATATTTTTCTACGCCACGACAATTCTATCAATATTTTCATCACTTAAACAATTCAGTTAATGCTTTTCGTCACCAAACCTATTTCAATGGTTTAAATTGAAACTTGATCATCCAAGAGTAGTAAAAAAACTCACATATGAATTTTAAACCCAAAATTCATCCATTTGGTCAATATTTATCTCCACTATAACTATTCAGTCGATATTTTTTGCCATTTAAATAATTCAGTTGACATTTCTTTTTTTCTATTGAAAATGATTTATCTTGTACCAAAGAACAGAAAATATTATATGAAAATCAATTTTTATTGGAAAATCATTTTGTACACAAAATAATTTTCTGGGAAGACCATTTTCTTTCCAACAAACACTAGCTATAAATTCATGAGAAGTGCCAGAAAGATCTTATGCATAATATTTTTAGGTATGTATGTACATCATACATTATGTTGCATAATTATATTTAGTTTTGATGATAACAAATCCAAGTGTAACATATTTGTCTAAGTAATGTTGTTCCAAACAAGCTCTCCAAACAGGGCCTACACTGTTGTTTGTAATATTCGTATTAACCTGGATGCTAAATGTTGAGAACAAGTCTTAGGAACAGGTTCCAAGCTTCAGTGATACAAGATCAGCAAACAACAAATCTTGCCAAACAGTTGGCTAAGTCTTAAGGAATAAGTTCTTACATTCAGCTATACAAGATCACCCGAGGAATCAAGGTGACTAAGGTGTTTGGAGCAGCATATTTATTATTGACAAGATGACTGATTCTTACAACAAGAAGTCTTGGTTTGGTTTAGTTTTTATCTTTTAGACTCTTGTTAATATGCCAATCTTGAAAGTCTCAATTTAACACTTCTTAAAATGGTTTTTGACATTTGCTTTAGAACACCAATTTCCAAACAACCCTGAAAACAGGGTGCCTAAGGTGTTCCTGAAACTGCAGCAGCCTCGACTGTCTGTTTTACCAGTAAATTTCCTTTGGTTGGGTGCCAGCTCTAAAGGATCTTTTTATGAAATCCTAGGCTAACTAATTAAGTTCTAAAAAGGATTATTTTTGATTTGAAAAAGATTGCAAAACCGTTTTTGCTAAGGATCTCTTTTCAAAATTCTTATCCCTTATTTTTAGGCCGTGTTTGATTTCAAATTTGGAACCGAAATCTTTATCTTTTTTTTTTGGGCAAAATCTGCACAGCTATATTTAGTGGGTAATTAGTTTTTATTCCTTGAAAAAATCAAATTCCCTTATTTTAGTAAAATCTTATCTTCTCTAGCCGTTGGGAATCTTATTTGAAGAAACTCCCTAAGCTGCTAATATTAGAAGATTTTGCTATCCTTTTTGAAAGTATTAGCCGTTGGGTTTGTGTGTTTAAATAATGAAATCTTCTCTCCCATTTATACATCCGGTTTTTACACAAGAAGTAAGAGATTTCCAAAAGCTGCATTTCAAAGAGAAAAACCGTGACAGGCTTGTGCTTAACTGAGCTTTCAATATATTGGCATAATAGGACTTCATTGTACCTTACATCTGCTTAAGTCAGAAGCACCCCCAGTAAGGTGTTTTGTACTCCTGTTCTCAGATCAAAAAGTGAGTGAGTGTGTCCATAGTCGAGTGGACTTTGGACGTGTCCAATATAGTGTGATTGGACGTGGTGTAACCTGTCTTAGGGAAGAAGGTTACGTGGGTTACAAGTTCTAACAAGGAGTGTTACTTTTATAACGTGTTCAGCCTGTTAGTGAAGTGGTTAAATCCTACATGAGGTAGCTCGTGGTTTTTCACACCTCAGTTGGGCTAGAGGTGTTTTCCACGTAAAAATTGTGTGCTTTATTTCTGCATTTATTACTTTGAATTTCGCTACTGAACCAATTGGGAACAACGGCTGCAAACAAGGCTTAAGGTTGTTTGTGATTTATGAACAGTCTCTGCAATCAAGTGCTACGGCTGTTTGTCAGTTATTTGGCGAAAATCGGCCACCACAATTCACCCCCCTCTTGTGGTTGTGTACTCTTGGAATTCAACAAGTGGTATCAGAGCAGGTTCTCTTTCAAAAGGCTAACACCTTGAGAGATCCGTGAAGATGAGTGCACCACAAGGGATACTTGAGGGTCAATCCATTACTCGACCTCCTTACTTCAATGGCCAACAATATAGTTGGTGGAAAAACAGGATGGAGAACTACATACAAGCAGAGGATTACGAGTTATGGATGCTCATCAAGAACGGACCCCTTGTTCCTACGAAAGTGCTTGAAGATGGAAAGAAGGTTCCCGGGGAACCCGTAGAGTTTGATGCTGAGGATTACAAGAAGATGGAAAAGAATACCAAGGCTAAGAAACTAGTATACTTTGGCCTAGGACCCGATGCATATACTCGCATTTCAGAATGTGAGTCAGCTCAGGAAATATGGAATGCCTTGCAAGTAGCTCATGAAGGAACAAGTCAAGTTAAACAATCACGCATTGAGCTACTCATGAGGCAATATGAGCTGTTTGACATGGGTGATCGTGAGAATGTGATGGACATGTATACTCGCTTTACTCACATAACAAACGAATTAAAATCTCTGGGAAAATCCTTCACCACTGAAGAGTTGGTAAGGAAAATCCTAAGAATTTTGCCTCGTTCATGGGAAGCCAAGGTGACAGCCATTCAAGAGGCCAAAGATATGAACAAGATCACCCTAGATGAGCTGATCAGAAATCTTCAAACGTATGAACTGAGAAAAAACTCTCAACAGAAGGAGGAGGCTAAGAAAGACCGAGGGCTTGCTTTAAAAGCCTTGGAAGATGATGATTCAGATCTTGAAGAAGAAGAGATGGCAATGATGACTCGGAAATTCAAGAAGTTCTTCAAGAAAGTGAAAGAGAACAATAAAAGAAAGGACTTCAGCAAAGGCAGAAACACCCCCCGAGAACAGTTCTCTGGGTGTTTCAAGTGTGGCAAATCTGATCATATTGTGAAGAACTGTCTACTACTTCGAGAAGAGCAAGAGCACGAACACCCTAGGAAACAAGGTAGGAAACAAGGTGTAAACAGTTTAGGAAAACGATTCTCGAAAGCAATGCTTGCTGCTTGGGGTGATTCTTCCGAAGATGAAGAAACTGAAACTGAAGAGGGTGCTGTAGCTCTCATGGCACAAAGTGATACAGATTCGGATGACGAGTCAACAAACACCCTAACTGATCTCAAGAACAAGGTACGTGGTCTCAATAAAGCAACTCTAGAAGA
Source organism: Carnegiea gigantea (assembly GCA_029747015.1). Lineage (NCBI taxonomy): Eukaryota > Viridiplantae > Streptophyta > Magnoliopsida > Caryophyllales > Cactaceae > Carnegiea > Carnegiea gigantea. Next base: position 31,014 of record JAKOGI010001467.1, read on the forward strand.
ACTTCTGTACAATTTAATGGATACCTGTGCTAATTTGACAAAGGAAGTTCGTGATCTAGAGCTTGAAAATGAGACCCTTACAAATGAAAAACTGGGCTTATATGAAAATATTAACATGCTCAAGGAAAACCTCTTTATAAAAGAGGGAGATTATTCTTGAGTGGAGGAAAAACTCCTTGAGGTGGAAGGAATGGTTGAGTCTTTGCTCGAGGAGAACAAGAGCTTGCATGCTAATATAGAAAAACTGGAAACCGAGCTTGTCACAACCAAGCGTTGGAACAAGTCCTCAAGAGCATTGGAGTGGCTAAACACTCATCACAGCCAAAACAAAAGAGGACTAGGATTTAAGCCCAAACAAACCGTTTACCCTGCAAACAGAAAGTATGTTGGATTACCTGAAAACATTGTTTGCTTTCACTGTGGTAAAACGGGTCACTATCGATACACTTATCCTTCAAGAAGGTATGCTATTAAACAAAATGAAGGTTATGTAAAACAAGTCTGGATTAGGAAAGATGAGCTTTACCTATCTAAAAGAATGGGACCCAAGTGGATCTGGGTTCCCAAAACTAACCCTTGATTTGTTTTGTAGGCTAAAGTGAGAGAGAACGACCCAGCAAACAACCCAGCAAACAGGCTAAGGTACAACCTGGCAAACAGCCCAGAGAACAACCTTCAAAATAGGCAGCTATGGTATGTTGACAGTGGGTGTTTGAGGCATATGACTGGTGAAAAATCCAATTTTGTCTCACTTACAGCTTCGGATGGTGGGAGTGTGGCATTTGGAAATGGCAAGTCTGGGACAATTGTCGGTATAGGTAAGATTGGAGAGTCCCACTCCCACTCGATTGAAAATTTATACTTAGTTGATGGTTTGAAGCATAATTTACTTAGTGTGTCCCAACTGTGTGATAAAAGCAACCTAGTAGTGTTCTCATCAACACGTTGCTTGGTTGTAAACTCAAACACAGGAGATGTCGTATTAAGGGGGAAGCGACACAAAAATATTTACAAAGTATGTATTTCCACACTTCCCCAAAACAATCTGACTTGTTTGAGTGCCTTGAATGATGATGTAATGCTCTGGCACAAGAGACTAGGTCATGCAAGTCTATCTCTTCTGAACAAACTTGTTTCTAAAGACCTAGTTGTCGGACTACCTTCCATCAAATTTAATGATGACAAGGTATGTGAAGCTTGTGCAAAAGGCAAACAAGTCAGATCTTCTTTTAAATCGAAAAAGTGTGTAAGCACTACCCGACCTCTAGAATTATTACACATTGATCTGTGTGGTCCTATGAGGATAGCAAGTAGAGGTGAGAAGAGGTATGTGCTTGTTGTAGTGGATGATTACTCTCGATTTACTTGGACCTTGTTTTTGGCATCCAAGGATGAAATCTTTGAGAATTTTATTGCCTTTCTTAAAAAGGTTGAAAAGAGAGTAGGACACTCTTTAATTAGCTTGAGATCTGATCATGGTACTGAATTTGAAAACGCAAGTTTTATTAACTATTGTAATGAACATGGTGTTGATCATAACTTCTCAGCTCCAAGAACACCCCAACAAAATGGGGTGGTTGAGCGCAAAAATCGCACCCTAGAAGACATGACTAGAACAATGCTTATTGCTAGTGGTCTTCCTAGGAATTTCTGGGCAGAAGCATTGAACACCTCATGTTACATTATAAATAGATGCATGATCAGACCTATTTTGAACAAAACTCCTTATGAACTTTTCAAAGGCAGAAAACCCAACATTACACACCTGAGAACATTTGGTTGTAGGTATTTTGTGCATAATAATGGGAAGGATGCCTTAGGAAAGTTTGATCCTAGGAGTGATGAGGCAATATTTCTTGGTTACTCCTCTCACAGTAAGGCTTACAAAGTGTTTAACAAAAGAACCTTATGTGTTGAGGAAAGTGTGCATGTGCTTTTTGATGAATCTAACTCGTTGAGTGAGAATGATGCACAGGAGGAAGAATTTGAATTAGGTCTTGTTCGAAAAGAAGTGTTGCTCCAAGATAGACAAGGTAAGAACACCATGGAGAAAACAACTCCTGAAGGTGTTCCTCAGAACGACAGGTAAGGTGAGAACCAAACAGGAGGAAACACCGCTGAACCCTATTCGGGACAACACCAATCAGGTTCCTCAAGAACAGGCTCGGGCACTGATTGTGAGTCTGAGTCTCCAAGTGTTCCAGTTAGAGTAGAGCATGTGTCTGTGGATCCACTTACTCCACGGCCATGGAAGCACCAACGTTCGCACCCTTTTGAGCAAATTTTGCTTGATATTAATACTGGAGTGCAAACTAGGTCAAAGCTTAAGAATTTTTGTGCATTCTATGCGTTTCTCTCTAACATTGAGCCAAAGAATGTGAATGAAGCTCTTGCAGATTCAGATTGGGTCACGGCAATGCAAGAAGAACTTCATCAATTTGAAAGGAACAAAGTGTGGCACCTTGTACCTTGACCTGCAAATAGAACAATCATTGGAACCAAGTGGGTGTTCTGAAACAAACTTGATGAGTCAGAAACAGTCACCAGGAACAAGGCACGGCTGGTGGTTCAAGGGTACAATCAGGAAGAAGGGATTGATTATGAAGAAACCTTTGCACCAGTTGCTAGAATTGAGGCTATTCGTATCCTAATAGCCTTTGCAGCTCATATGGAGATCAAGCTATATCAAATGGACGTGAAAAGAGCATTTCTAAATGGATACCTTAAGGAAGAGGTGTATGTCAAACAACCCCCTGGTTTCGAAAACAATGAATTTCCTGATCATGTTTTTCAACTTGACAAAGCTCTTTATGGTCTAAAACAAGCTCCTAGAGCTTGGTATGAATGATTGTCAAGCTTTTTACTTGAAAATGATTTTAGAAGAGGCAAGGTAGATAATACCTTGTTTCTAAAATCTAAGGGGGAACTTCTGTTGATTGTCCAAGTATATGTTGATGACATCATATTTGGGGCAACTCATCATGATTTATGTAATGAATTTTCAAAAATGATGAGGAGTGATTTTGAAATGAGCATGATGGGTGAGCATAACTTCTTCTTAGGCTTACAGATCAAGCAAACTTCAAACAGCACCATGATCCATCAACAAAAGTATATTAAGGAATTACTTAAGCGTTTTGGAATGGAGTCGGCCAAGCCCATTGATACTCCCATTTCGCCTTCTACCAGGTTGGTAATGGATGATGGGAGTCCCTCAGTTGAGGAGAAACTCTATAGGGGCATGATAGGGTCACTCTTATACCTTACCGCTAGTAGGCCCGACATTGTTTTCAGTGTTGGTTTATGTGCCCGTTTTCAGTCTTGCCCTAAAGAGACTCATCTTAAGGCTGTTAAACGGATACTAAGATATTTAAAGCATACACCTGATTTAGCTCTATGGTATCCTAGAGGTTGCAATTTTGATCTTGTTGGATATGCTGATGCTGACTATGCAGGATTCTTGGTTGATAGGAAAAGCACCTCAGGTATAGCTCATTTCCTTGGACCTTGTTTGGTATCTTGGGTAACCAAGAAACAACATTCAGTTGCCATGTCCACAGCAGAAGCTGAATATGTTGCAGCTGCTTCATGTTGTGCTCAATTGCTGTGGATAAGACAACAACTCAAGGACTTTTGTGTTGACACTGGATGCATTCCTATCTTTTGTGATAACACTAGTGCAATTAATATTGCCAAAAATCCGTGTCAACATAAAAGAACAAAACATATTGACATTTAACATCATTTCTTGAGAGATAATGTTGAAAAGGGTTTGATTTTAATGAATTTTTGTGCCACAGAAAATCAAATTGCTGATATATTCACTAAGGCACTAGGTAGAGATTAATTTGAGAGAAATAGACTTGAACTAGGTTTGGTGAAAACAACCTAAGAAACCTGTTCTCTCCCCCTGTTCGCAACTCTTATATGCTGCGGATGCAATTTGTCCACAGCAATGTTTACAGTCGAATCTTTGTGCTATTTGAATATATATATAGATTGCAGAATGCGGATGCGTGTTAAAAGCCAACATGATTGGGCATGTTACTCTTATTACCGATGATTCGTATTCAAGAACAAGCAGCAAGAACAGGTACGCTCCTTGATTGTTAGTATGTGAAACAAGTTGTGTCTAGCCTTTAAATTTTCCTCCTTCCCGAGGCATGCGCGGGCGGCTAGTAATGATCTACCCGTTGTAACGGGTAAATCTTTAAAGATTTGGCATGCTATCTCTCTTTAAATCTCCAAATCTTTACCTCTCTCTCTCTCTCTCTCTCTCATACCCGACAATTTCCTTTCACTCAAACCCTAATCTCTCTCCAATTCTTGCTCAAATGGCTTCCTTCAACGGCTGTTGTAGTTCTGGTTCAAAATCTCAGGGTAGCAGGGCACCCGCACCAGCCTCACGAACAGGTCCTGCCCCTGTTGCCTTCTCGCCGTTTTTAATGGCGATTCTAGAAGGTAAACCTTCCACTCCTCCTCGCCCAATCAGCTTCAAACCTTTTGGATTTTTGAAGAGTGTCGACCTGAAATCAGTGGGCTTGGGTTTGAAAGATATTCCCTACCATTTTGGTTGGGAATTGGTGGTGTTTGAGGGATCGACTGTTTATCCCCTCACTGAAAAGAACTTTGCCTCAACTGGGGAAATTGGTGGCAATCTTGGGTCCCAAGATGAAGCCTTTGAGTCCCATGTTGGTTTCTTTGATTTCTCTGAGCCCTGTTCTTTCGGGCTGTTTCCTGAAAAAGAAACAGTACCCGAAACAGGGTCTGAGTCCTATGAGGAGGTGTTTAAGGACGATTTGGGAGTTGGTCTTCAAGGAGACTCGGCTGAGCAGTCTCTTGAGGCAGGGGGAAGTAGTGGCATGGACATCCCCCTGCAGCAACCGAATCAGTGACTCCGATCTTCCAAACCGGAGAGAAAAGAAAAAGGGTTAAGATGGTGGCTAGGCGTAGCAGAATGCCTAGATCAAGGCCACAAACAAGGCCTTAACCCTCAAAAGCCTCAGCCCCCTCTCCTCCAAAATCTGCTAAGCCCACGCGCAAATCTGCAAGAATTGCCTTCTACTCCTCTCCTAGAACCACAAAATGCTCCACTCCAATCATTGAGGAAATTTCTTCCTCTTCTTCTTCTGCGGGATTCTCGGATTCTGATTCTGAGAACACCCCCTTTAAACAGGGGACCCCGGTGTTCTCCGAGTCCACCGAAGAACAAACTCCTCCTTAAGAAAACCACTCTCCCTGCCATTAAGTCTTCTCCTCCAACAGCCCCTCCCAAGAGAAAGACCTTCACCCCTTCTCTCTCCAAATCAGCTACACCTAAGACTACCTCTTCTGCTCCTCCTCTCAAAAGAGCAAAAAAGACCACTACCTCCCCTTCTTCTACCAAGGTTGCGCATCTGCTCAAGCGCAACATAGTGAGGGGGAAGATAGTGAAAGTTCCCTTTTTCCAGGAACATGGGTTAGAGGTGTTCCTGCAGAAACTGAGAGCCCAGCAGTGGTTGGATCTCTTTGCAAACACCGAGTTGGGGTGTTCTGGACCAGAGTTGGCTGAATTCTATGCCAACTGTGCTGTCACCGAAGGAGCGGTGACAAGCACCATTGGTGATAAAGAAGTACAATTTGATGCCCGCTCTCTGGGTGACATTTTGGGTGTCCCCTCACATGGTTTTGATGTGTATGTGAGGGAGGATAAGTCTGTCTTAGGGACAGCTAGGCTGCTCGAGCTTTCACAGCGGTTAAGTCAAAACTAGGGTCTGCAAACACCCACCTCTGTGAAGAAGGGTGACATGACCCCCTGCATCAATTGCTCTTCATGTTCATTATTAGGAACATAATTCCAAGGGGTCAGGGTCGCAATCAGGCTGATGCCCTAGATCAGTGCCTGGTGGATCTATTGGACAGGGAGGAACCCATTAACCTTCCTGCCCTTATGATTCGCCATATTGCGCGTATTGCAAACACTACTCGGGCACATGATCTTGGATATGGCTTTCTGCTGACGAAGGTCTTTGAGCATTTTGGGATAGAGCTCAAAAAGAAGGTGGCTGCCCAAATCATTGATGAGATAGGGACTGACACCCTTATGGGGTGTGGCTATGCTTTGGCTGAGGGCTCTGCCTCCAAACAGGGCACCAGACCACCTCGCCCTGTTCCCGGCCGTTCCTCAGGGAAACTTGAGGATGTTCTTCAAGATAATTCTCGGCTCAAGGAAGAGCTCTCTACTGCCAAAGCTGCCTTAGATGAAGAGAAGGCCCTCTCTGCCAAACGCCATGAAGACCTCCTGGCCCTTCTCTCTTGTCTTGCTCCCAAAATCCCTTCTCCACAGTCACCATCACCCACTGCTCCCTAAATCTGTCGGATGTTTCCTCATGTTTTCTTCCCTCTCCCTTTATGTTTTTGTTTGGTATTGTATATCTCTGGGCTGTTAATGAAATCTCTTGTTGTTGCCAACACCATGTGATTGCCCGTTGTTTATGCTTTTAATGATGCCAAAAGGGGGAAGATGTCTGACCATATGACTTGCTCTATGACCTAGCACCTAGTGTGGATCTCCTATCAGCATTCTTTAAAGTTTTAAAGTTTTTTTTAATTTTTGTCAATATGGTCACTTGGTTTGTCATCATCAAAAAGGGGGAATTTGTTGCATAATTATATTTAGTTTTGATGATAACAAATCCAAGTGTAACATATTTGTCTAAGTAATGTTGTTCCAAATAAGCTCTCCAAACAGGGCCTACACAGTTATTTGTAATATTCGTATTAACCTGGATGCTAAATGTTGAGAACAAGTCTTAGGAACAGGTTCCAAGCTTCAGTGATATAAGATCAGCAAACAACAAATCTCGCCAAACAGTTGGCTAAGTCTTAAGGAACAAGTTCTTACATTCAGCTATACAAGATCACCCGAGGAATCAAGGTGACCAAGGTGTTTGGAGCAGCATATTTATTCTTGACAAGATGACTGATTCTTGCAACAAGAAGTCTTGGTTTGGTTTAGTTTTCATCTTTTAGACTCTTGTTAATATGCCAATCTTGAAAGTCTCAATTTAACACTTCTTAAAATGGTTTTTGACATTTGCTTTAGAACACCAATTTCCAAACAACCCTGAAAACAGGGTGCCTAAGGTGTTCCTGAAACTGCAGCAGCCTCGACTGTCTGTTTTACCAGTAAATTTCTTTTGGTTGGGTGCCAGCTCTAAAGGATCTTTTTATGAAATCCTAGGCTAACTAATTAAGTTCTAAAAAGGATTATTTTTGATTTGAAAAAGATTGCAAAACCGTTTTTGCTAAGGATCTCTTTTCAAAATTCTTATCCCTTATTTTTAGGCCGTGTTTGATTTCAAATTTGGAACCGAAATCTTTATCTTTTTTTGGGCAAAATCTGCACAGCTATATTTAGTGGGTAATTAGTTTTTATTCCTTGAAAAAATCAAATTCCCTTATTTTAGTAAAATCTTATCTTCTCTAGCCGTTGGGAATCTTATTTGAAGAAGCTCCATAAGCTGCTAATATTAGAAGATTTTGCTATCCTTTTTGAAAGTATTAGCCGTTGGGTTTGCGTGTTTAAATAATGAAATCTTCTCTCCCATTTATACATCCGGTTTTTACACAAGAAGGAAGAGATTTCCAAAAGCTGCATTTCAAAGAGAAAAACCGTGACAGGCTTGTGCTTAACTGAGCTTTCAATATATTGGCATAATAGGACTTCATTGTACCTTACATCTGCTTAAGTCAGAAGCACCCCCAGTAAGGTGTTTTGTACTCCTGTTCTCAGATCAAAAAGTGAGTGAGTGTGTCCATAGTCGAGTGGACTTTGGACGTGTCCAATATAGTGTGATTGGACGTGGTGTAACCTGTCTTAGGGAAGAAGGTTACGTGGGTTACAAGTTGTAACAAGGAGTGTTACTTTTGTAACGTGTTCAGCCCGTTAGTGAAGTGGTTAAATCCTACACGAGGTAGGTCGTGGTTTTTCACACCTCAGTTGGGCTAGAGGTGTTTTCCACGTAAAAATTGTGTGTGCTTTATTTCCGCATTTATTACTTTGAATTTCGCTACTGAACCAATTGGGAACAACCGCTGCAAACAAGGCTTAAGGTTGTTTGTGATTTACGAACAGTCTCTGCAATTAAGTGCTACGGCTGTTTGTCAGTTATTTGGCAAAAATCGGCCACCACAATTCACCCCCCTCTTGTGGTTGTGTACTCTTGGAATTCAACACATTAGATAAGATGTTCCGTTAGTTATACTAAACTAGAGCCTTTTTTTTCAATTAACAATAATTACTTATTGCATATGCCAATTTCTAAGCTAAGACAATGAGATTTTTTTTGAATTTATTTTAGCCTAGTGTTGTCATGAAATTGTAATGTTCTGCATAAAGGAAAGAATTCATTAATCACAAATAACTTGCCAAATGGCACTTATAATATATGGTTGACAAAAACAATAACAATTCTTCAAATTGAAATACAACATTTGTCGCAAAAATTAACTTATATGATGATCGTCCGTCTTCTCACTGAAATCATTATTTCTTCATGTAACTTGGAGAAAAGATCTACAGATCAATTACAATGTTCTGTTGGTGAGAGATATGCTGATCTAATGTAATTTTCTTGAGCACAATATTCTTCCCATATGAAAAATTGCAGTTGAAGTGCCAATGCTAATTTCATTGCTGCTTTGCAATAAAAAAAATTAGTTCAGACCTTGAAAATCAAGTAAACAACTACACAAAATGACTGAAATCAAAACTAAAATAAGACTCTCACAACCAGAGGGAAGAGTAACTCACACAACCGGAGAGACGCTTACTAATAGAAAGAGAAAAATAATACTGAAGCAAATAAGAAGAAAGACAAATGGTCAAGATGACTGCGAAACTAGCCATGCTGGCATCATGAAATTATTGCAACGGATCAAAGGGAGGAGATGAGGAAGAAGATTGGGGGAAGATGTGGGGAAAGGCGGTTACATCTTCATGAAATTTGAATGTTGAATATTGGAGATCTTGGAGGACATTAATTATAGGGCAACTATTAACTTTTGGCAGCATGAAATATGATCGGAGAGGGTGTTTCAGAATAACATTGAAATTTTATTGTTATACTAGAGAATTAAACAATAATCTCTTCGATTGTTTTAAATTTGTTTTAATTATTTTAAGATTTAGAAAATAAAGAATATCATAATGAACATAAAATTTTAAACCTTCTGGACATTAATATGTGAGGCTTTTAGAAGGGACTAAAATTTTATAAATTATTTATCCATATTTTAGTAGTGAATACAATTTGAAAATATAAACTCCATCCAATATAATATAAATGAAATTTTAAGTTGACTTGGGTGGGAGCGATTTGTGGAGGTTTGCTTATTTACAACCTTTGATCAAGTGTTCTAGCAAATCTCAGCCATCCATAAAAAAAATTTAATTGTTTTTTAAAAAATAAAAGTATTGACTAGTCTCTTAAGAAACTACTCCCCACTACGTCTCTCTCTCCTTTCTTTGAAGAACTTCCTTTTTTATTTCTTAGTAACTTCCTTAACTCTCTCTATCTCTCTCTCTCTCACGTTGGCCTGCTTAAGATCCACTTCCTATAAAATTTCCCATCATTTCCCTCCATGCAAAGCTACGACTCTAATGAACGTAAATTTGGGGCTCATGTATAAAAGGTAAATGGTAGGACTCTATGTCATTAGTTAGTTAAGTGTGAAATCGGATAACAGAAGTTTCATACATTTACTTTTAAAGTGAGTAATACTGTTATTTTTAAGCTTATTAGTTTTTATTATTCATCAATTGATTAGTATGCTGTTAAAAATATTTTAATAAAAGACACAAATTTAGAGAATAAGAATTTGTGTTGTACATAAAATCCAAATAAAAAATATTTTCAATTCTTGCATAAGTTAAACATTATGGATACTCGATCTGTATGCTTTCATTTACACCCAAAAAGGTTAACCTATGAAAATTCCACTTTATAGTGCTTAGCAAAATTTCATGAATTATATACAAAATCTGAAAAAACAACCAAAACTCAACAACATTAACAAAGAGTTCGAATTCATACCCAAAAAAAAAAAAAAAATTCTACATTGAGTATTATTATTAATACGTGCTATTAAATTATATTATAGCTCAAGACCATGCATTGTGTAGATAACATCTATATATACGTACATACATACATATATATATATATATGTGTGTGTGTGTGTGTGTGTGTATATATATATATATATATACACATACACACACACACACACACACACACACACACACACACACACACACATACACATATATATATATATATATATATATAATTTGTAGATGATTCAAGAGACAAACCAAAAATGAATATGATGACCGAATATAATGTTTTGATCATAAAAACTATGAAGGTATATTACCCTCAAATATTAGCAGTAGCTTTTTTTTCCCCTTTTTGAAGTCAAGTATGACCAATAGCCATGAATTAGACAATAGGGCAAAAGATGGAGTTGCAAGTTAATCAAAACTTTGTTGGCTGGGGGCGATCAATCTACAAGATGAAAGGCGACAATGCTAATGTAACGAAACATGACAAGTGATTATGGTAAAAGTAAGTAGAATAGAAGAATCAATCATGCATGATGGTCGTGGTCAACCCCCCAATAACTAACAGGATATTTTTTGTCCAAAACACAAAGCATCAGTGGAAATTATCAAACATCGTTGTGGATAAATCAAGTCTCAGTAGAAATTGTTGGGGAGGTTATCGATATTAGTTCAAATTTCAAAAGTTCAATAAGTCCTCTTGATAGTTGATAATTGTGTCAAGGTTGTGTCCAATGTGCTCTCATAATGCTTCATGAATAAGCTAGAATAACTTTATCCCTATTTGAATAATTTTGTCTTTTTGACTTCATGCATGATTGAAATCAAGCTAAGAGCCTTTACATATTTGTATATTTTATGAGTATATTTTAGTTCCCGAGCACCACTACAGTGAATAGTAATCATGTAAGATATGAGAGGTGATATATATTTGAGGGACTCATTAGCATGCTTAATGATTATGAAGTAGTTATATATAACAGATGGGACGTGGATTTCAATCCATCTAAATCAAGAGTATTGAGCAATCTAACATGTAACATTATTGATGATTATAATTCCTTTAGTTTTTCTTCCTTTTTTTTTTTGGCTGGTTATGGTGTTGGTGGAATTCAATACATGGATAATCCAAAATATGTAATGGGTTCTAGAAGGCTCCGTCCATGCACAACTTACCACACAAGTACTGTTGAAAGCATGGGGTAGTGATAGAACAGCACATTCGGTATACAATAGTGTAGTATAGTTCTTTTGTGAGGAAATTTATAACTTTTAATTCACAATTGAATTTAGATTTTACTAATCAAGATCTCCATTTTATCTACTATTCACAGTTGAATTTATCTTTTACTATTATCATGATCTCTATTTGGTCTACTATGATGTTGCCAGTGATGTTGATGTTGTATTTTCTTCATTGGGATAATTCTCTTAGTTGTAGAAACTTTCGAGCTTGATGTCCTATAGTTTATTGTGAAATTTGTTGTTATGTTTTGGGTGTATGGGTTTGAATTCTGCTTAAAATATCTATTTCGACTATGTCTCAGGATCCATAAGAGTGCACGAGTACACAGGCATTGATTGTATTATAACAGCGATTCCTGATTCAATTAGAAAAGTAATCACTAATAAGTACCTATTTTGTTAGGAAATGAAACTAGATGGTGTTGTTTTAGGTGTTTCTAGTAGAAAGATGCATTGTATTGCGAATGGACTTCGTGACGGGACAACAAACATTAGTCTTGGTCAAATTGATGCCTGTTTGAGGGTTGCACATTTGGGCTTAGTCTTATTTGGGACAGAAAATTAGGAGTTTAAAGTCTTTTTTGGAGGACCTTTTTTTGTTAATCTTTGGAGTGACAAAATTGTTAAATGCCTACTTTAAACCTAACTTATTACCAATTTCCAGTTTAACATCTGCATTCCAATCACACAAAAGTTATGTACACTTAGTCATAGAGTTACCATTGCTTCATGCTTCAAAATGAGTAATAGGGAACAATTAGAAGTCAGATGGATGCACAGATGAGTAGAACTCTTTTCAAGAGGGTAACTACGGATATTTTAGAATTCGCAAAGAAATTAATTTGATAACAGTTGTTAAGAGTAAAAAAGTGCTCAATTCAATTAGAGAGAGGGGATCCGTCAACTTATGATCATTATGTCTTCAACATTCATGGCCTTGCTTTGTGGAATAGAGGAAGAACCAAACCATTGACTAATCTGATTTTGTAAAATTAGTTGTGGTTGTGGTGGAAATGATTAAGGAGCGAGACGAGCATGTCTAGATCGATAGGATGCTTTCAAGTTGACGTTGATTAATTAATTTAACATATTGAGTTTCTTTATGTTTGTGTTTCATCCAATGTTTTTACTAAATATCTGTCTAATATGCCCCCTGTTGATTTCGGGTGTCTTTACAAATGCATTTCACTGTTTTGGTTATTGATTCACTGTGTTTCTATTTAATTTTTTAGGGGTTGATATTGTGGTAGTTGGCTTTTATTTCTCTTTTCTTAACTTCTTTGCACATCATGTTAATTTCCTAGTGTTCTCTAGATTATTAACGATGAGATAGCCATTGAGTTGATTTTCTACTCCTATTGAATCACAACCATTGTAAGATGAATGCTATTGCAAAGTATGTCCTTAAATTGGTAAGCATTTTTGTTCTTTTGGGGGGGGGGGGATTACAGATGCTATGAATTCTTTTCTAATTGGGAAACCCACTTCCGTAGTAAGTTTCATAGGAATTTTTGATATTGTTGATGTCTATATTTTTAAACTTCTTTTAATTTCAATTTGTTTGTTTCATTCCGTTCAAATTTATGAGAGTTGGTTGAAAACTCAAAGAACATATGAGAAATTTGTTAGATCACTCCAAAATTTATGAAGTCAATACAAATATATAACTTTTATCAAATAAGTAAGTAGAATGTGACTACCTGAGGCTTAGTTAGCTAGATAGTTGTCTTTAATGAGAGCTTCTAGCGGTTAAAGTTCAATGGTTAATGTAGGTGAACAAATCCACAAGCCAACGTCCTTCTCACAAAGTTCAAATAAACAAAATTGAGATTTTTATTTTTTAGTCTAAGTTTGTGGTTTGAGTTTTGTAGTGAGAGACGATACATGGGAGATGACGGTGTCCAAACATGGTCAGAAGTCAATCTTTATGTAATAGCCCGACCCTAAATCATGTATATTTATTTAATTAAGTTGTGTTATTAATTTTTTGCATTTATTTATCTCAGTTAATCATCCCAGTTGGGAGAATTCAATTTTGGGTCCCACTTTGCAATTCAAGTTTCATTTGCCGTAATAATTTCGGAAAAATTGATAGTAGGTCTCGATAATTATAATTTAAAAGATTAAATTATTTTTCATGATATCACATTTAATCTCGAGCTTTGGAAAAAAAAAATCATAAAAAAATTTCAAGCGCACTCGGTTTGAGTTAGTTTTCAAACCCGAGCCCGTTTAAGGCCAATTTTGGCCCACCAAGACTTGACCCTATTTATTTGCCTAATTATCCTTAATTAGGCCTAATCTATACTTAGGAAAAGTGGCTTTTTAAACTTTAAATTTCAGCCAAGCATTTCTTTTCTTCATTTTCCACCAAGTATTTACAAGATACTTTCTCTCTCTAGTTTTCTCTCCTCCTTCTCTCTACCCATGGTAGCAGCCCCAGCCCTATTATGGTGTTTTCTGGCCACTCCCTGGTAAGGATTTCAATCCCCAACAACCTCCCTTCATTAGCTACCATCTCCCATCCTCAAAATCACTAAACTTCATCTCCACCTCCACCTTTGTTCAAGATCAAAGTAAGTAGCTTTATCTTGTTCTTTGGATTTTTGATTTTTGCTTCTTGTTTAGTTGTTTTAATGGCGGATCATGTTGTTTTGATTGAATTAAGAGTTATCTTGGTGATTAATCATGGTAGAGTTGAGGTTGGATCATGCTAGGGTTAGAGTTACATCTAATCATGTTGTTCTGTAGAAAACGTTATAGTCGTTGTGCTACGACTGCGCAGATTGAGCTGAAGTTGTGCACGTCACTGTTGTACCCTAATTTTAGGGACCTTACTATATGAATCATGCTTAATGTCCTAAATAAATGTTTTTGTGGACATTATGAGCTTTTCATATTGGGGTTTTATATCTTAATTGGAGGTCGGGAGTGAAGGATATGGATTTTCTAAAAGTAGACCATCAAACGGTATTATGTGAAGAAAGGAATCAATACTTAATGGATCAAACTGAGGTTATTTGAGCCTTTATGAACCTCACAACGCCCCTCATGGCATTAAACATTCTATTATCCATTTCAGAATCATTACACACTCTATTATCCATTTCTGAAGCATTACACTTTCCATTATCCATTTCAGAAATATCAGAAACCCATATTTCATTTATATCAATTGAAATCTTTTTATTAGCAGCTTAATCATTCTAATTGGTCTATTTTGTATCAGCTTGTTGTATTTCAAGTTCAATAACCCTGACTGATTTATTTTTCAGATCATTTTGGTTTAACTTGCCTTATATTGAATTATTGGAATTGTAGAAGTCTTTTTAATTAATCAATTTTCATTAAAGTTATAAATTATGTTGGTGAACATGTTTTACTAACTACATTTATCTATACAGTGAACATGGTTTACTAACTACATTTATCTATAATTACATCTCTTAAACAGAAATGGGGCCTAGTCTATCATTTTCCATTATACATACGTGTTACCAAGTGAAATTGCATTTTGAAGACCTTAAGTACGTCCATTGCCTGTATCTTTAAAAATCAGAGTGTATTTATCAACATTATCATATTTTAGCAAGTACATCAATGAATCAGTTTATACAGTGATTTATCACTTAATGAGTGAACCCATCAGTTATCATCTATAGGGCATTCGACCTTCAGTTACCCGCACGACTTCAGGCCAGGTCCCTGATCGGCTTGGCAGGTATCTCATTCACTATTTTAACTTAAAATGAATTACAAAGCGGGCCCAATCAGTGTATACCTGCATATGCTCATAGAATTGCATGTACGGAGCTTCGGCTCACAATTCGAAATGTTTTTCATGTTTTGTTTTAGGCAAATGCTCATAGAATTGCCCTCACGCTAACAAAGCAACGAAAGAGAATAAGTTGAACAAGAAAATCTGTATGAATCAGTGGTGATACAGTATATGCATACTTTAAAGCTGTATTTTGAATTCTTCAGTGTATGAGGATGTAGATTACATAGTGAATTATCTTACTATGGTTTATAAACCTTACATTGGTTAACACTTGATTGTGAATGGATGATCATGTGTGAATGTGCATGGTTGAGGTTATGCTTAACTATGTTATTCCAGGACACATACTTCAAACCTTATCCTTTGGGACGGCGGTAACGCCCCTATCATTAGATTTATCATATTACAATTGAGTGATTTATTAAGGAGAATATAAACAATAAAACATGTTTAATTTGGGGCGTTACAGTTTTGGTATTAGAGCCAGGTTGAGGTTTTCTTTATAGGATATAGAGTATGGAGTTAAGATACTGAGAAACTGGTTGGTGAGGACTAAGGATTATTATAATATCCTTGTAGATTTGCGGTATTAGTAATGTCTGCTTATCTCACATATATTCTACTCGTATATTATTCTTTGTCAGATGGATCCATAAAATGTGTATATAGTTTGATTTCAAGCATCAAATTCGAGGGTGATTTTGAACAACAAGTTAAAGGTGTTCCAATGCATTTAGGTCTGTATGGCCATATGAGCCATCCATATGAATGGTATATCGTCCTTTTAGCTGGAATTGTTTATTTTTGGGATGTAAACCCTTGTACTCCGGGCGTGTATCCCGTAGAGTTATGGTCTCCCGTGTGTATCCGTTGAGCTTGATTTGATATCCTTTTATGCTTCTATTCAATACAGGGGATGTGATGTAAGGCTTTAAGCCTAGAAAATGGCCAGTTTGCAGGCAAAACTCTGTCTGTTTCACCCTAGAAATTTCAGAATCACTAACACTCGTGGCCCTAGGGTTGGGGGTTGTTACAGATGTGTCCTATAAAAGGCCCTTAACTCATTTTGAGGTTAAATGCATAGGGAAAACCAAGTATAGGCAGAATATACAAGTTTAATCAACTTGATAGTTTTGATCATTGCACAAGGACCGACTTTGAAGTAACTTTTGTCCATGATCAACATAATTTACACAAGGGTTTCCTATCCTGAATTTAAGGCTAGGGAGATATCTTTCATATGAAACAAGCTTCAAGTGGAGTGGAGGTCACTTGGTTATTCAAAACTGCTAGACAGGTCAAAGTCTGCAAATTGGGCAGAATCCTAATACACAAGGTCTGGGTTTAGTCCACTTGCAGCCTATGCATTCCATCAAATAGAGATGTTTTAGTTAGTTTATGTTAAAGTACAAAAAGTAAGCTTGCCAATGACCCATATTGCAGCACATTTGCTGACCAGTGGTTTATGAAATTTAGCCTAGAAGTCTGATTGTACAGACTGTTCAAGTCAATGGATACATACAACTTTGAGCTTATATTTCCTCATATTATGGGTGTTATTTTGTGCATTTCTTAGATCCAAGTGGCAATTACTTCAATATGCTTCATTGATTGCAGATATTTTCTTCTGTAACTTAAGAATTTCATCTAAGTGAGCTATATAGGGGTTCTTGATGTAGTATCCCCTGAATTATAGGATTTTGGAGAGGCTTATTCTATGGTACATAAGTTTGAAACCATTGACTACTGATGATTCCATACAAGCGAAACCAAGGACACATTAGAGAGACATTTTGCCTTAATCCATTGCAATTCAAAACTTGCTTAAATTGCCCAAACTCTTGCAAGCAGTCCATTGACTCCACCTCCATTTGTGAAGTAGACATTACTCTAGAAAATATTTCACTACACCTTCTGGTAACATACCATTTACCATTGTCCTTTTTGGATTATCAACCGTTGGATACTCCTCACTTTGACCAGGGGCTTCATCTTTTTGTCTTCATGGCATCTTCCCATCAAGTTGCATTATCATTCACTCTCATTTTACATCTTCATCAGTTCTGATCACCTTTTCCTATTTTTAAGAGCCCAGTTACTGCTAGTAGCTGGTTTATGATTGGAATGCACCCATGTCAATAGATGAGAATTTTATGGCACACCTGAATAGAAGGTAGATCTCAACTACACTTTGTATAGGGGTTGATTGTTGCCTAACTTATGGAATCCATTGCTAAGGGAAACGCGATGTGTCTACTCTTTTTGGCTGATTCAACCTCAGTTTCCTATTGAAGATCACTTTCATAAAGCTTAAGTTTGACAATCAAAATTTTTACCATGTATTTGGATTACATCAGTGAGAAATTTTATTGGTTACTGCCCTTTGGGAAAACGCCTTCAGTTGATTCAGACTAAAGAACTCTAGAGTGGAAAGTATGACCCAGTGAAACTTGAAGAATGGATTCGAGGAATGGAGAAAATTTTCACTGTAGTAGAGGTTCCAGGGGATAAAAAGGTAAACATTGGAACATTTTATCTAATGAGTGAAACCAATATTTTGTGGAACACTCTTAAGAATAGGCTCTTAGGGCATGACTTCATTTGGAACCAATCTGTGAAAGAACTAATTACACCGCTCTGGATTGCTAAGTGGGAACTAACAAATGCAGGTACTGTGGTAGCCCAGAGCACTTCATCGCTACCTGCTCCCGAAAACTGAAGGTTGTAGATAAGGGCTTTCACTTTCAAGGCCCGTAACTGTAGGAAGGGCTTATGTGTTGAGCAAGAAGGAAGCTGCCATCTCTGGTGCAGCACTGAAGCTCTCTTTTAATTTTGAAACCATTTTGTTTATTTATTGATTCAGTTACCACTCATTCGTTTATATTCACACGATCTGCTATGCAAGTGAACCTTGAGAATAAGGAGGCATAAACCAATTATGGACTCAAGTTATCTAATGACTCTAGAGTTAAGTGTTCTATCTCTCATAAACTTGTTTCACTTACTATTGGTGGGATAGTATTCCCTAGAGTTTTGATTCAATTTGACTTGTTAGACGTTGATGTCATGCTGAAAATGAACTTGTTGTATACTTATAGGGTCAAGATGGATTGTGATTACCGTAAGGTTCTTTCAAGAGATGAACAAGGGAGAGAAATATGTTTCATGGGCAAAGAAAGGAAAAATCTTGTCCTTTAAATTCTGTTATGAAAACCAATGAGCTCTTATGTCAAGGATATATTATATATAAGTGTTATGCTAGTAACATTCAACTGAAGAGAGGAAAAGCAGAAGATATCCTTATAGTTTGCGAATTTAGAGATGTTTTTCTGAAAAGTTACCGAGACTGCTCTGCAAAGAGAAATTGATTTTGAGATTGAATTAATCGCTTATGCTCAACCTATCTCCAAAACCCTATATCATATGGCCCTAATTGAGCTTAAAGATCTGAAGATTCAGTTAGATGAGCTACTACAGAAAGTATTTATCAAACCATTTAAATGTTCCTAAATGGGATGCCTAGTTCTATTTGTAAAGAAGAAGAATGAAACCTTGTGGTTATGTATTGTTTTCATAGAGCTGAACACAATCCCCATCAAAAACAAATACCCATCGCCCCAAGTGGGTGACTTATTTACTCAACTGCAAAGAACATGAGTCGTATCTCAGATTGATTTGAGGTCAGGGTACCATCAACTTTGGATTATACCTGAAGACATATCCAAAATTAAACTATGGACCATGTTTGGGTCACTATGAATTCATTATGATGCCTTTTGGTCTAATCAATAGCCCTGCAGCCTTTACGGATCTTATGAATAGAGTTTCATACCCTATGTAGACAAGTTTGTGGTGGTGTTTATAAAAGATATCTTGAAATACTCCAAGGATAGAGATGAGTATCCTGTTCATATGTGGATAGCGTTGCAGACCTTGAGGGAACATCAATTACATGGCAAATACAAGAAGCATGAGTACTGGTTAGAAGCAAATGTATTTTTGGAACATATGGTTCTAAAGGAAGAGATTAAGGCTGAATTGCAAAAGGTGCAAGCAGTTACAAAGTGCTCAAGACCGCTAATGCATTGAGATTAGAAACCGTTTGAGTTTAGTAAGGAATTATCGAGTTCAGGAAGGATTTGACAAATATTATCCTCCCTGATCAATTTGTTGAAGAAAGCTATAAAGTTAGCAAGAAGATTAAACTGGCGGCTTATGCCTCCCAATAACTGAAGCCTTATGAAAAGGATTACCTAACCATGATATGGAGTTAGTAGCTATAGTTTTTGCAGTGAAGCCTTATGAGAAGGATTACCTAATCATGATATGGAGTTAGCAGCTATAGTTTTTGCAGTGAAAATTTGGAAACATTACTTGTATAGAGTACCATGCAAAATTAATACTGATCATTAAAGCTTAAAGTATATCTTCTCTTAAAAGAAGCTCAGTCGACATAAAACATCAGTTGTGGCAGATCTAATGTCAACCAAAAAAGAGAAATATTGTGGCAGATGCCCTGAATAGGAAGGTACAACATACCTTGAACACTGTAGTGAATACTCAACTGAATCTCCTGCTAGAGCTTGAGGACTTTGACATTTAATTAGCGTCGCACAGGAAGGAGAATGTTTAATTGCGGCGCTTATCTTACAGCCTTCCCTAATGGAGGACATTAGAGTGCATTATGATAGTGATCCCGAGCTCTAAAGAATAAAGCAGAATCTTGAGAAAGGGATTCAATTTCAATAGATTTTATCATGGGATTCCCTCAGATATAGTGTCTGATAGAGATCAGAGATTTTAAGACTGTTTTGGCATGCACTTCAAGGAGCCTTTGGAACTAGATTGAACTTTAGCAGTTCTTATCATCTTGAAATGGATGTGCAAGCGTCTAACAATACCAATGGATCTAACTCTTCTAAGTTAGAGCTTGTAGTACTTCACGACCTACGACTAACATTTGCATTTGAAGAAAGTATGAAACTCCCAGTAGTCAACATTGTGATAGCACTAGTAGAGAATCCTTCATTAAACATCAGGATAAACTAATGGCAGACATTGATAACAAATCATCTTATGGGTTATAAAGATCTTCTCCAGCGTTTAATAAGCTGACACATGTTAGAAGATTCCTGAAAATATCCTATTGAAAGTGACAGAAACGTTATGTTGATAAAAGAAGGAGATTCCTGGACTTTCATGTATCTAGCAAGGTTCTTCAGAAAGTTTCATCAATTAAGAATGTAAGGAGGTTGAACTGCAAACTAAATTGCGGTTAAGATCTTTTAGACCATGTCAGTTTATGAAAAGTCGAATTGCATAGCTTGTCTACCAGGTCTGCCTATATAGCTCAAACACATGCATGTTGTATTCCTTGCCTCACAACTTAAGCAGTACATTTCATATCCTAATCACGCTATCATAAGCAAACCCATTGCGGTCATTGCAGGTCTTGTGCTTCAAGAGCACCCAGTCCAGATATTATATCATAGGATTTAGCAGTTAAGCATTAAGCAAATATCTTTAACCAAATTACTTTGGGTAAATGATACCTCCTCAGAAGCTACTTGACAAACTGAGAAGCAAGTGAAAGCCAAGTACCCATACTTATTTGAAATAACCTTGCATGTTTTGACAAAGTTCATAAGTTTCGAGGACGAAACTCTTTAAGGGGAAAAGGTTGTAATAGCTCGACCCTAAATCATGTTTATTTATTTAATTAAGTTGTGTTATTAATTGTTCGCATTTATTTATCTCAGTTAATCATCCCGGTTGGGAGAATTCAATTTTAGATCCCACTTTGCAATTCAAGTTTCATTTATCGTATTAATTTCGGCAAAATTGATAGTAGGCCTCGATAATTATGATTTAAAAGATTAAATTATTTTTCATGATATCACATTTAATCTCGAGCTTTGGAAAAAAAAAGATCATAAAAAAATTTCAAGCGCACTCGGTTTGAGCTAGTTTTCGAACTTGAGCCCGTTTAAGGCCAATTTTGGCCCAACAAGACTTGACCCTATTTATTTGCCTAATTACCCTTAATTAGGCCTAATCTATACTTAGGAAAAGTGGCTTTTTGAACCTTAAATTTTAGCCAAGCATTTCTTTTCTTCATTTTCCACCAAGTATTTACAAGACACTTTCTCTCTCTAGTTTTCTCTCCTCCTTCTCTCTACCCACGGAAGTAGCCCCCTCCTAGCCCTATTATGGTGTTTTTCGACCACTCTCCGGCAAGGATTTCAATCCCCAACAACCTCCCTTCATTAGCTACCATCTCCTATCCTTAAAATCACCGAACCTCATCTCCACCTCCACCTTTTTTTAAGATCAAAGTAAGTAGCTTCATCTTGTTCTTTGGATTTTTGGTTTTTGCTTCTTGTTTGGTTGTTTTAATGGTGGATCATGTTGTTTTGATTGAATTAAGAGTTACCTTGGTGATTGATCATGGTGAGTTGAGGTTGGATCATGCTAGGGTTAGGGTTACATCTAATCATGCAGGCTTCATGTTAAAGTGTTGGATTTTGATTGTTTTATCCTTGATTTTGATCATCTTTTAATCTATTGAAGTTTATTATGATGTTTATCGTGTTTTGAAATAATGGGAGTGAGTTCAAGTTGGCCTTAAGTTAGGGTTTTGTCCAAGAATGCATGGTTTGAACCAAACTAGTATTAAACTTGAAGTATGTGCATATGTGTAATAGCTCGACCCTAAATTATCGCATTGAATCATCCTAGCATCATCCAACTTCAACTCCATCATGATCCATCAATAAGATGATTCTTAATTCAATACAAACAACATGATCCATCATCAAAATAACTAAAACAAGAAGCAAAAACCAAAATTCAAAGAACTAGATTGAAGACACTTACTTTGAGCTTGAAATAAGTGGAGATGGAGATGATATTTGGTGGTTTTGAGCATGGAAGATGGTAGCCAATAGAGGGAGGTTGTTAGGGATTGAAATCCTTGCCGGAGAGTGGCCGGAAAGTGGCCGGAAAACACCATAATAGGGCTGAGAGGGGGCTGCTATAGTGGGTAGAGAAAAGGAGGAGAGAAAACTAGAGAGAGAAAGGAGAGCTTGGGCCCGCTTTGCAATTTATTTTAAGTTAAAACAGTGAATGAGATGATGTAAAACTGCATTGCTAGTTATTATCTGATAGTGAACCCCTTGATATTGTTATGATCTATGGATAGGTGTACACCTGCCAAGCCGACCGGGGGACCTGGCCTGAAGCTGCGCGGGTAACTGAAGGGTGAATGCCCTATAGATGATAACTGACGGGGTTACAATATGTGACTAGAAAATGAGCTTCATTGGATATGAATATGAAGTGAAATCGAGTTTGTGTTTTTGTATGATGTTAGGATAGACCAAAGTGTGTTTACATGCTTTTAAGGAATGATTTACGTTGAGGGTTGGTATGAAAAGTGAGGGAACAAGCTCAAACAGTGAGGTGAATTTTCAGAAAAATAGGGCAACATTTGGGATTAAACTGGTAATGATCGGCCTCGCCAAAAATTATGATTTTTGGTGGGTAGATAGGCCGGTGTGTTAGCTTTAAAATGCATTTTGATTCGCCTTAATCCAAGTTCTGTGCAAAAGTTATAGTCGTTCTGCTACGACTGCGCAGATTGAACTGAATGGTGCACGTTAGTGTTCTACCTTAATTTTAGGAACCTTACTATGTGAATCATGCTTTATGTCCTAAATAAAAGTTTTAGTGGACATTATGAGCTTTTCATATTAGGGTTTTATATCTCAATTGGAGGTTGGGAGTGAAGGATATGGATTTTCTAAACTAGACCATCAAACGGTATTATGTGAAGAAAGGAATCAATACTTAATGGATCAAACTGAGGTTATTTGAGCCTTTATGAACCTCACAAGACTCCTCATGGCATTAAACATTGGATTATCCATTTTAGAATCATTACACATTCTATTATCTATTTTTGAAGCATTACACTTTCTATTATCCATTTCAGAAATATCAGAATCCCATATTTCATTTATATCAATTGAAATCTTTTTATTAGCAGCCCAATCATTCCAATTAGTCTATTTTGTATCAACTTGTTGTATTTAAAGTTCAATAACCCTAACTGATTTATTTTTCAAATCATTTTGGTTTAACTTGCCTTATATTGAATTATCAAAAATGTAGAAGTCTTTTTAATTAATTAATTTTCATTAAAGTTACAGATTATGTTAGTGAACATGGTTTACTAACTAGATTTATCTATATAGTGAATATGGTTTACTAACTACATTTATCTATAATTACATTTCTCAAACAAAAATAGGGCCCAGTCTATCATTTTCTATTATGCATACGTATTACCAAGTGAAATTGCATTTTAAAGACTTCAGGTACGTTCATTGCTTGTATCTTTAGAGATCAGAGTGTATTTATCAACGTTGTCATGTTTTGGTAAGTACATCAATGAATTAATTTATACATTGATTTATCATTTAATGAGTGACCCCATCAGTTATCATCTATGGGGCATTCGCCCTTCAGTTACCCGTGCGGCTTCAGGTCAGGTCTCGGATTGGCTTGGCAGATGTACACCTATCCGTAGATCGTAATAGTATCAAGGGGTTCACTATCAGATAATAACTAGCAATGCAATTTTACATTCATCTCATTCACTATTTTAACTTAAAATGAATTGTAAAGTGGGCCCAATTAGTGTTTCAATGATCATTTAACAATTTAGGAATGCATGTACTGAGCTTCAACTCACAATTCGAAATGTTTTTCATGTTTTGTTTTAGGCAAATGCTCAGAGAATTGCCCTCATGCCAGCAAAGCAGTGGAAGAGAATAAGTTGGGCAAGGAAATCTGTATGAATCAGTGGTGATACAGTATATGCATACTTTAAAACTATATTCTGAATTTTTCGGCGTATGAGGATGTAGATTACATGGTAAATTATTTTACTATGGTTTATAAACCTTGCATTGGTTAACACTTGATTGTGAATGGATGATCATGTGTGAATGTGTATGGTTGAGGTTATGCTTAACTATGTTATTCCAGGACACATACTTCAAGCCTTGTCCTTTGGGGCAGTGGTAACGCCCCTATCATTGGATTTATCAAATTACAATTGAGAGATTTATTAAGGAGAATATAAACAATGAAACATGTTTAATTTGGGGTGTTACACTTTATAGCATAAGTTGAACTTGTAGAAGTGTTTACCATTAAGTATCATTATGGTTTTTCATGACATTTTTATATTATGTGTATGTACCTTTGTATTTTCTCTCAAATAGGTATGAACTATAGTGTTCATTGCTCGGTTTGTCAACAATGGTTGCTGGAGTTTGATCATTTTTAATTGCCATATTCGAATTTGCATATAATAGTTTTATCATTTTTTTTTTCTTGTCTTTTGTTTTCCGTTGAATTGGATTTATAATATATTTTAATTTAAATATTCTAGAAATTGCATAACTATTTTAATTATAATTTCAAAGCAACATATACTTATTCAAAAAAATTATCTCGAAGTAATGCGCGGGTGTTAGCTAGTACAAATTGATAAATAAGACTACACAAAATTTAAAATGATACATTCCTTAAAAAAAAGGATTTAAAATAATATGTAAGGGAGAGAATAAATGGAGGATTTAAAATAATATGTAAGGGAGAGACTCTAAAAATGAAGGAAGAGTTTTTTTTTAATATATATTGGAGATTATAGTGATAATTTTACAATTGTATATCTCTTCAGTGAAAGGGCAAGAGATATTTTTAAATTCCCTTTTACGTCCCTTTTGGTTAATAAAGTCAATTATTATTATCAAAAACAGCATTTAAATAGAGATTCTTTTTCATGAAAATATTTGGATTAAGGTAAGTGTAAAATTAATGCATTCTATCTAAAAAAATTATAAAACTAAAGTGGCTATGAGAATGCCATCTTCATGATGTTTTGAGGTGCTAGTTATGATTCAATTGTAATACTTCAATTTATCCCAATCAATTGTAATACTTCAATTGTGGATATTTGTTCATTCTAGTTATGTGGATTAACTTTTGAAATTAACTGACATTATATTTGTTTGAGATTACATGATTGTTGTCATAATTAACCATATTTGGAATTTGAAATAGATCTAAAAGAACAAAAAAAACACAGAAATACTTTATTTGATATGATTTTTGACTTCCTTATCTGTTGTAAAGTTACATTTTTGCCGCATATAAGATAAGATGTCAATTATAATTTATATTAAGTTATATAATATAGCAGACAGATAATATAAGAGAGCTGATGAATAATTAAAGAACTATTTTAAATTTAGAATTGTAATAATTGATATAAAGATAAAGATAGAGATAGAGGTAAGTACAAAGATAAGTGGTAGTATATCTAGTAAGCAATTTTTTGAATATGTCACAGAGATAATTAGTGTTTGAATGTCTGTGCCAAGTTTCATCATATAGAAAATTGTACAAATTATACTTGTTGAGAGAAGAAAATCGATTCTGACTGACAATTCCATAATTTGAAGAAAGAAATTTGAAAGGAGAGGGGGGTTATTACTTTTCATAGAGTCGTGGGGAAGTAACTCAATCGATAAAGGGCATGGAGTAATTAATAAAGAGAAATTCCTAGAAAGAATTGATGAACTGTCAAATTTAAAATTTTATTTGATTGATGTAAAGATAAAGATAGAGGTAAATTCCTAGAAAAAGAAGATTAATTGATAAACATAAAATTTAGAATTGTAATAATTGATATAAAGATAAAGTCAGAGATAAATATAAAGATAAGTGGTAGTACATCCACTAAGTGATTTTTTGAAACTTACAATTTAAAATTTAAAATAAATAAACTATAACGACTTGGAGTATTTTGGCAGAATTTAACCAACATGTTTGGATTGCTATTTCTTGAATTTTCAGCCCCTAACTCATTTTTACACTTATTATATAAAGACTAGTTTAGCAAGTAGTAAGAAAACTACAATTAGGTTAGTTTGCTTTCTATTGAGCAATTCAATTAACTAATGTTTGAACTATTTAGGGTTAAAAGTTTTAGTGGTTAATCTTTTTAAATCAAAAGTTTAAGTCTCTATAAAATCTGTAAATCTATAATAGAATATTCCTTAATTGCGATATAAAATCTTCATACAAATTTTCATTGATTTAATTAATAATTTTCTTTTCTTAGAGAAAAATATATTATAATTTTCTGAGTCTAAATCATGCTTTACTATTTCAACCAAAACCCTAGAAATTAGAAGCCTTTTCCAACTTCCGTTGCACTCTTTAAAAAAAAAAAAAAAACCATAGCTAGTATACCCTAAAGATAACAAATAGCACATAGAAGTAGGGATGCCAATAGATCCGATTCGGATCAGATATTAGAACATTTGCATCCAATTATATTCGGATCTAAAAATCTAATCTATATCCGATCCGTCGGATCAAAGGAGAATCTCCGGATCCGATCTGAGTCAGATCAGATCGGAGTCAGATTTAATCTGATCCGAAATAATTCCTTCTGTCACGCAATAAATTTATACTATTTTTCTATATTCCACCCATCTACCGATGCGATAATATGCATTCATATGTTCTATTAATCAAATCCTGGATATTTAAGCTAAACAAAGAATAAAAGAAGGAACATATTTCAAGCTCAACAAAATGATAACATGTTCCAATAATTACAAGTCTTGACAACTACGAGATACATCTAAAATATCACAAATAACATATTCAACTTATAAAAATAAAAAAAATTAAGATTACAAATCCTCCACTTATTTCATTCAGCCCTTCTTCTCTATTGGTTTCTGGCTAGGAGTATACATACATACATACATACATACATATATATATATATATATATATATATATAATATATATATATATATATATATATATATATATATATATATATATATATATATGTATAATGATATCTTTTAAGTATTATTTGTATGGAGCTGAGATTTTTCTTCAGAATTAAGTGTTAGAGCATAATTTTGATTATACCAATGAACCACATATTGATGTTTCTTTATCTCATCATGTCTATTTTATTTGCATCTTCATCACAACCATGGTAATATCACCACATATTACCCGATTCGGTCATCATTGACTTCTTTCAATGACACATTAAAGTTGCTAAAAGTGAAGGTTGAAGGTTTTATTGTAGAGGTTTGTAGAAACTGAACACTCATTAAAACATAATGCATCAACAAAATTATCAATTCAGATCAAACTCAAAAAATGATCAAAGTCAACAGTCTTGCCAAACCCCAAAATGCCAAAACCCAAAGTCTAACTTCTCTTGCTCTTAATCCAAAAAATCTAAATAACAGTCCAAGTCATAAAAATATATATTTAGATTTTATTGTATGAACTATTAAATTAAGGAGAAAGAGGAGATGTGCACTCACGAGAGACCAAAGAGGGACGATGAAATGCTCTACATCGATGTTGTAGAAACCGGAGAGAAAATATATGCTCAGAGAGAGAGAAAAGTAGGGAGTTGAAGCGACGAGCCGAGGACTGAGGACGGACTACTCTAACAGTCCGACTAATAAGTAGCGAGAGGCGAAGAGCAACTAGCGAGAGGCCGAGACCCGAGAGTGACTTACATGCCGAGCAGTGAGAGCAACTAGCGAAGTGGTGAAAAGAGAGAGAGTAACTAGGGGAAAGTATTAGAGTTTCAACGTTTAAATTTTTAAATATTAAAAAAAAAACCTACTGACCAAAAAAACATAACACTTGGCGGGGCTGGCAGCTTGGTGGTGGGGGGGAGGGTTGGTATATTGGGTTGGTTTTATTTCAAAAAATTTTAAAATTTAAACTTAAATTTTAAATTTGAAATATTTAAAAACTAGTTGGCTTGGATTAAAAGTCGGATCGGATTTTATCCTTTCTTTGAATCCGATCTGAATCCGACTCGGATTCGGATTATTTTTATCGAATTTGGACTCAAATCTTTCTTTCTCGGATTTGAATCAGATAATTTTACCTCAGATTGGATTGGATTTACTTTGAATTTGGACATAACTACCATCCCTACTTAGAAGATTATTTCATCAATTTGCACTTGAAGATATCCAACTGAATTATACTAAAATTTTAAAACATGAGATAAATGCTCAATATATATTTTTGACATTAGTAGGTTAACCAACTTAAATCCAAGATATTAAAAAAATTAACAACCAAAAGATTAAAACCTAAAAAGTTGAACATTAATTGGTTCAATCATTCGATTTTGTTTGAAAGAAATAAAATTATAAGTGAATTAATTATACCTGAAGAACTTTCAAAAACATATTAGAGCATTTTCGAAGAATACTCCATTAGACATTTAATGGTATTAGAGTAACCAAATTAAATGTTTTGAATAAAAAAAATTAGCGACTAAAATTAGAAAGCCTAATTACTTTAGAAATTTGTTGTTTTACTCGCTTTCCATTTGCTGTACAAGAAATAAAGGGATTTATAAAGTCAATTCATTTATCTATCCTTTTAATTTGTGAATGATTTATATCTGAATTTATGATATTGACATATTAATTTTATATTTTTGAAAATTTGAAAGTTTGTGATTTGGAGAAAATGAATTTTAAGAGGTTGCTAGGTAGGATTTATTGTGGTGCGAAAAAGAATTCAAAAGATTCATTGTAATCAAAATTCATAATAATAGGAAAAAAAAAAGAAGAACGATGTGTCGAGGAAAATGTAACCTCCACTAGGTGCCCTTATTTACAGAGGTGGCAGTAGTATATGTGTATTGTTAAGGAAGATGGTTTCGAAAATTGAAACAGGGTTGGGAATGATTTCAAATTAGGCAACAATATATTCTAGTGATTTGGTTTTCTCATTTGTATTGATTAATTTAGCAAGTAATAGGGGTAATTAGGTTAATTTTAAAATGATACATAAGGGAGAGGCTAAATTGGGGATTTTAGACTCTAAAATGGTAGGAAGAGTTTTTTTTTTAAAAAAAAACTTATATTGGAGATTATAGTGATAATTTTATAATTGTATATCTCTTCCGTAAAAAAGCAAGAAATAGTTTTACATTCCTTTTATGTTTCTTTGGGTTAACAAAGTCAATTCTTATTATCAAAAATAGATTTAAATAGTGATTCTTTTTCATGAAAAAATTTGGATTAAAATTAACTTTAGGTGTAAAATTAAGGCATTCTATCAAAAAATTTATAAAATTAAGGTGGCTATGAGAATACCATGTTAGTAATGTTTTGAGGTGCTACTTACGATTCAATTGTAACACTTCAATACATCCCAATCAATTGAAATACTTCATGAGAAGGTCTTTTTGATTGAATAATTGACTATGCAAACTAGAGAGCCCCCAAATGTGTTGTTATACACAATACAAGAGAATAATACACAAGGAAAATTGCATATTTTCGACCCACTATTGCGTATTGTTTGCCTAAATATCCTCTATTATGCTCCTCAATCTGAATGGGGGGGTCCAAAGGCAAATTGAATTTTAAAAATAAAAATCTATTCGCAGGAAGTGAGTTGGTGAAGTGCAAGATGAAGCTGGGTGGGAGCATATTGAATCACTAGATCCTAGAATGAAGTGGTGTGCGGACGGGTTTAAATTTGTGAATGTGAAATTTGGTAAGAAGATCTTGAACATATTTAGATTGTGAGAGGAATAGCATGTTTGGAGTCCACACAACCTGAACCCCTAGAAAATAGTGAAGATCACCAAGATCCTTCATAGGAAATTGGGCAGAAAGGAAACGAATGATGTGGTGTAAAAGGGATAGTGTGCTACCAATAAAGATAATGCCATTCACATAAAGGAGGAGAATGAGGAGGTCATTGGACTTACACAGAATGAACATAGAGGAATCAACGAGACTGCTTGTAGAGCCCAATGAAAGAAGGTAGTCATTGAACTAATAAAATTAGGCATGAGAGGCCTATTTCAATCCATCGAAAGACTTGTTCAGCTTGTAAAAATGGTTGGGAAAATCAGAGTGAACAAAGCCCTGTGGCTGAGTCATATAAACATCTTCAAGAAGATCACCATAAAGGAAGGCATTCTTCACATCAAGTTTGCAAATAACCTAGCCATAGGTGATAGCAAGGATAAGGACAACACGAATAGTGGTGGATTTCACAAATATGACTAAATGTCTCATTATAATCCAGCCCAACAAGCTGATTGAAACCCTGACCACCAAACGTGCTTTTCGACGGCAATAGATCCATCATAATTATATTTTATACAATAAATCCACTTACAGGTTAGCCAGTTCATGTAATGACGATATGGAATTAGACGCCAAGTGCTATTTTGAACAAGTGTGTTAAACTCTTCTTCCATATTCAATCTCTATTTTCTTCCTTAGAAGCCTGTGCATATAAAGTTGGCTCGGACTCATCACTGTGAGTATGTAAGGATAAAATGTTGTGAGGTTTGACAATGTTAGAACGAGATTGGGTTTGCATAGGATGATGAGGTATAGTGGGGGTTGAAGAGGAAGAGGAGGCTACATCATGGGCTAAAGACATAGAGGATAAACTCAATGTAGGAGAGGATACAGTAGATGGAGGATATGAATTAGGCACGAGGAGCAGGGGATGAACTGGGCATAGGAGAAGGACATTGATCACCCCTGAGTTAGATGTGGCGAAGAGTCTGTCTGGACAAGCTGAATCAGATTAGGAGACATACGGGATCAAACTAAAGGGAAGGGCAGCCTAACCTTGACTAGGACAGGAAGACATAAGAGTGGAGGTAGAACTAAACCCAATGGGCTCAGTGGATCTACGGGCATCTCGAAAAGACTTGCACTTAGGAAGGGCAGGAGAATGACTAAGGTAACTAACTCTAGAGGAGAAATATTATGGGACTTAGAAGCGAGATTTTGAAGATCATGAGAAGACAATCTCATGGAACAAAACATGATGTCTAACATAGACTCAACCTATAGCTGTGTCTAGACACTAACACCATTAATAATTGGAAGCATAACCAATGAAAATACACTTTTTGGACCACAGAACATAACCTATACACTGACTTGCACTTAGGAAGGGTAGGAGAATGACTAAGGTAAGCAACTCTAGAGGAGAAATATTGTGGGACTTAGAAGCGAGATTTTGAAGATCATGGGAAGACAACCTCATGGAAGAAAACATGATGACTAACATATACTCAACCTATAGCTAAGTCTAAACACTGACCCCATTAATAATTAGGAGCATAACCAATGAAAATACAATTTTTGGATCACAGAGCCAATTTATGTTGCTGCATCAGAAGTGACGCAAAGCGTTCATAGACCAACACATGCAAAAACCAATAATCAGGTACCTTATAAAAAAGTTTTTTAAAAGGGCAGTGACTGTCCAAAAGGGGCGTGGGAAGGCAATTAATAACATAAATGGCCGCATAAGTTGCATCAACCTAGAATTGACCGTGAAGACTGGCATCAAGAAGAAAAGTGCGAGCCATGTCAATAATATGACGATGTTTTCACTCTACCACCCCATTTTGCTCAGCAGTGTGAGGACATGGTTTTCGAAAATAGATGCCATGTTGCACCCAAAAAAAAAGTGCTTTTCAGGGATCGTTATCAAATTCTTTCCCACCATCACTTTGAAAATTTTTTATGCTATGATGAAACATATTTCTGACTAGCTTTTGAAATGCAACAAATCATACCCATTAGATTTATTCCTCATTGGGTAAATCCACGTGAAACAAGTGCAATAATGAACAAAACAAATATAATTGCCATAACTTAAGTTAGAAGGCACTAGAGACTTCCAACATATGAGTGTATAGAGTAAAAACGAGTACTGTAACAATGTTTTGCTTTAAAAAAGGATAACCGGTGGGCTTTACCCAACTTACATGACACACAATTATTGTCAAACTTAGAGTCAGACTTAATAAAATGTTGTTGCCTAAGAGACGCAAGGACTGAAGAGCCACAATGACCTAGCCTGTGATGCCAGACATCACTTGAAGCTCAGAATGTAGTAAAACTAGAGGCTGGAGAGGAAGAGGATAGGCTATAGACGTTGCCATCACTAGAACCCCATAATAGAGCTATTCCTGTTTGTTTGTCCTTAATGTAAATAGAGGATGAGTCAAAACTAACTCCACAATTATTATCCTCACATAATTTTTGTGCAGAAAGCAAGTTATATTTCAAAGCCAGAGCATACAAAACATTATTCAATTTTAAAGGATTGGAAGAAATGGATAAAGACACTTGACCTATATGACGAATTGTTAACTGAGTCCTATTACCAACAACAACACTATTAGTTCTATTATAAGGGTGCTTATCAGACAAAATACCTTCTGACGGTATCGTATGTGAGACAATGGCGGATTCAAGATACCAGAGGGCATTCTTAGCTTCACCAATCTAGATTCTAGCAAGAGCAGGTGGTCATGAAG
Source organism: Carnegiea gigantea (assembly GCA_029747015.1). Classification (NCBI taxonomy): domain Eukaryota; kingdom Viridiplantae; phylum Streptophyta; class Magnoliopsida; order Caryophyllales; family Cactaceae; genus Carnegiea; species Carnegiea gigantea. Next base: position 63,603 of record JAKOGI010001467.1, read on the forward strand.
GAGAAGCAGAGGAAGCCGTAATAGGGAAGTACCGTGGACAATAAAGATCAACAATCTAGATTCTAGTAACTTTGACCAAAACATAATTGACAAACACTTTGTGAAGGGGGACACATCAGCAAATACAGTGGGGAGATAGCAAGTAAGAAAATCCAAAGCAGATAAGGAAGCCAAGGTACCATGAGAACTATGAGTAAAAGATATACTTGATGTAAGTGTGTTGTGTTCCCTAGTGGAGCGATGCTGTTGTCCTTGGTGGTTATTACCTCGACCACCATGTTGTCCATGGCCACTCCCTCCTATGACACCATGATGATTATGCATATCCCTCTAGTTATTATTGCAATCTCAATAAATGTTGTTTTGCTACACGCCATAGGATGAGTATCATAAGAAGAGCCACTAGATCGACAATTGGAAGAGATCATCATGGCAAAGGCCTGATGAGTGGTAATAGTAGAAGTGTCCTCACGACAACGCAAAACTTGTGGTTTGTACAAAATTAATTTTATATGAAGACCATCAAAGGTAAAGTTACCCCCAAAATAAGTAGTAACAGTGATAAATGTCTCATAGTCATCATCCAAACCATCAACTATATACTGAATCAATTCTTGGTCCGTCAAAGGGGAGTTAATGTCAGCTACTGAATCAACAACATCCTTAACTTCATGAAGGTTTGTGAGTTTGCATCTTAACTCCATTTCCTTCATGAAACTAGCAATGAGAAGTTGCTTATAAGACCGTCCCAAATTTGATTAGAATGGTTTAAATATGGCACTTCAATTAGGAGATCACCAAAAATATTAGCAAACAGGCAAGATCGAAGCATTTAATCAATATGCAACTATTGAGAGAAAGGATTCACTAGCTGGCAACCCATAGAATCCGAAATAGTATATGGCAAGGGTGGCAAAGATCCATCAACAAGCCTAAGAAGATCGTGAGAAATAAGAAAGGTCATAAGACGTGTTCCCCAATTAAGATAATCTTTGATCTTGTCAAGGGGAATCAAAATAACATTAGCAATCTTAACAGACAAGGGAAACACCTGAATATAGCACTAGATGGGAGGTTTTCCGTGGGGATAGGGCCAAATTGTAATTATTGGAGGCTGCTAATGAGTTGATCGATAGTGAGGACTGGTTGTAGACCACCATCGAGGGCCACGTTAGAGGTGTTGGGCAACCAAGGAAAGGCCACTAGAAAGTTAGGCTGCCACATAAAGACTTGTTCAGCATCGATTGGGCATTGAATCTAGATGGAGGACATTATAGGTGGTGGTAGAGGAACGTCAACATCAACTGGACATTGAAACTAGGTTGGTTGGAACCCTAGTCACATCAACATGATGTTGCACTGGCGTTCTGGGAACTACGAGTTCGGCAGAGGAAGGGTACTCCTCAAGGCCGAAGCATACAGGCCACGGCATGGACGATGGCTGGGACATTTTTTTCCTCGACAGTAGTTTGATGAATTCAGCGAGTCACAGTGGCTATTGCGCAAGTTAGGATGGATGGATAGGGTTTGCTGGACACCTAGTCTTTTTTTATGTTTGAAAACTAGGATTAGAGAGCCAGGGGCTCTTATACCCTGAGAAAGTGTTTTTAGTTGAATAATTGGCTCTGCAAACTGGAGGACCTCGAGTGTGTTTTTGTACACAATACAAGAGAATAATGCACAAGGAAAAATTGCATATTTTAGGCCCCCCTATTGCATATTGTTTGCCTAAATATCCTCTATCACTTCAATAGTGGATATTTGTTGATGCTACTTATGTGGGTTAACTTTTGAAGTGAACTGATATTGTATTTGTTTGAAATTATGCGAGTGTCGTCGTAATAAACCATATATGGAATTTGAAATAGATGTAAAAGGGCAAAAAACACAAAAGTACTTCAGTTTGACATGATTTTTGACTTCCTTTTGTGTCATGAAGTTACATTTTGAGGGCATATAAGATAAGATGTCAATTATAATTTATATTATGTCATAAATTATAGCAGACATAAAATCTAAGAGATAAGTATAAGTGTACAAATAAATAAATTTCTCAATTTTCACTTTATGTAAGTAATTTTACAAAGTATAAGACAAGAATATATTCTAGTGATTTTGTTTTCTCATTTGTACGAATTAATTTAGCAAGTACCAAGAAAATTATAATTAGGTTAGTTTGTTTTCTATTAAAGCCGGGTAAAACTGGCCTAACATGATTACTAACTCGAAACCAAAATGATCATTTAACTAAAGTGGTTGACGCGTTCTACCCCGTTTAATTAAATGAGTTAGATTCAGGTCGAGATTTTTAACATGAAAAAGTACCTATTTAGCTGGTTTACTTAAATGGGTTAAACAAGTCAACTCATTTTTCCATTTATCATTTATTTGCTTGCCTTTCTATTCGTCAATTAAGAATACAAAAATAAAAAAAATTGAAAATGTAAATTATGATAGATTGGAGGAATTTTAGAAAGTAATTGCTTAAATCTCAAGTTAATCGAAATCAATCTATCTGCGATTTTGTAAATGACGGGTAAGACTATTGCATCAGACCCCCACACCTTACCTAATGGTGGGACTTTGGGGTCTTGGTTTTAGATTTGGAATTGCTTAATGTGATATGTAAACATTATTTTTAATGTCACGTAATTACTTATTGGTTGAAAATTGTTAAATGTATAAATGGGTAATTAGGTGATTAAACTCGATTTGTTTATCTAAAATGGGTTAAGCGGGTTGATGTTTTTAAAAATTATATGGGTACATCCCAAGTTTTTCCAACTTGTTTAATAACCGGGTTAGATTTTGGTCAAGTGATTTTAAACTCATTTAAGTTCGATATGAATACGAACTCGACCCGATCTGACCTATTATCCAGTTCTACTTTCTATTGAGCAATTCAACTAACTAGTACTTAAACTATTTAGGGTTAAAGTTTCTATTGTTAATCTTTTTAATTCAAAAGTTTAAGTTTTTATATAACCTAAAAATTGCTAGATGTATAAAAGAATATTCCTTAATTGCGATATAATATCTTCATACAAATTTCTCTTGGCTTTTAACACTTTTCTTTCCTAAGAAAAAAAATTATAGTTTTCTGAGTCTGAATCATGCTTCACTGCTTCAACCAAAACCTCAGAAATTAGAAGCCTATTCCAAGTTCTATCACACTCTTTCTTTTTAAAAAAAAGCTTAAAAAATCACCATAAATAGTATGTCGCAGAAAATAACAAACAACACTTAGAAGACAATATCATCAACTTACACTTGAAGGTATCCGACCAAATTTGATTACAAATTTAAATCATGTGATAAGTTTTCAATATATATTTTTGGGACTAGTAGGTTAATCAACTACAATCCAAGATATAAAAAATTAACAACCAAAAGTTTAAAACACAAAAAGTTAAACATTATTGGTTAAATTATTCGATTTTGTTTCCTGGAAAGAAAATTATAATTAAATTAATGGTATTTGAATAAATTTGTAAAAAGATATTAGAGCATTTTTGAAGAATATTCCGTTAGATATTTAATGATATTTGAGGAACCAAATTGAACATTTTGCATAAACAAATTGGCAACTAAAATTAAAAAACCTAAATAGTTCAGAAATTTGTTGTTTTACTCGCTTTCCATTTGATGTACAATAAATAAAACTTGCCTCCTTGTACCTTCTTGCCATTCGTCTTTATTTGTGAAACCAAGGGTTGAGGGTTCAAGGGCATGTACCGGGGAAACAGAGAAATAAAGGGATCTACAAAGTCAATTCATTTATCTATACATTTAATTTGTGAATGATTCCATCTCTGATTCCACAACTGAGACTGACCCATATGCAGCTCAGGGCACAACTGAGACTCTCTCATCGAAGCTGGCGCTGCGTCCTCCACCGGAACCGCACCCACTTTCGTCGCTACCTAGTTGCCCATAATGAGGCCACCTTCGTCCTCGGGCCCCTCTCTGCAGCCAACACCCACCTTCATTCAGTCTTGCCCGAGACAAATTTCTGCCACGATTCATAAACCGTTCTGTTCATGATTGTGAGAAACTAGATGTTGAGTCTATTTTGGCTGAGAATTTGGGGTTTTTTGACTATCTTTTATGGAGTAACTATAGCAAATTGCTAGACTTAGGTGATGAGTACTATCCTCGACTTATTCGCATGTTCTATACCAATGTTAGGACTGTTAAGATGGGGGCTGCAATCTCCCCTGAATGTCAAGTTAATTACACTAAATTTACTCTCACTAAGTCCATCCGGAATTAGCTTCTTGAGTTATCTAATGTCACCCCATCCACCCCACCCCGAATAGTGGCCAAGAATAGATGCTTAGTTGAGTTTGCTCACCCCCAGCACCAAGCCCATACCTCCCACTTATCATATCTCATTCTGTAATAAGACCCCGATTACTCTGCTATGTGCTTGTTTGCACAGTTCTGCCCAAGCCAAGCTCCACTGTTAGTGTCAACAACAAAACCCTTGGTGGCATATATCTTCTTATAACTGGAAAGTCTACTAATTTCTCTCGCTATATCCTAGGTTGTATGTCCAAAGTCAACTCAGTCCTGTGTCCTGCCCCCTACCCTACACAAACCAGTTAACTTCGATCTTCAAACATTTTGGAGTGTCACTTGACAATGAAGTCTGTGAGACCAAACCAATCCCCATCATCACCCCTACCTCCTTTAAAAACATTCAATTCTTTCAAACTAAGAGTGGTGCTTGGAAGTTAATTGAGGATATGACTCAGATCGAGAAGAATAGTGTCTAGAAGTAGTTCGGCTAGCATGTGAAACCACGTCTCACATCTCCCAAACCAGCTCCACATTCCTCCATCATTGATCACATTTTCGTGCTTGATGAGCACACCTATGAGCTTTAAGAAACTATAGAGAAGCTCCAGCATATCATGGTGTAGCACACTGGTATGATAGATGTCGTTGCTCATAACCAAGTCATCCTCCATAATTGTCTTGCTTACGAACCCTCCTAACTAAACCAGTTGTCTGAGGTCAATCAAAAATTGCGTGATCTCCTCCATGTCGGGGGCCTAACTCGTCAATGTACTCTCAAAGGTCTTCCATTGGTGGCTGTTGACAAGCTGCAAGCACTGCATATGCTGTTCAATTGATCTTTGAAGCTATCAAGCCCTCCAAGTCCAAGCCCTAATTTCTCATCTTTTATTTTATTTTGCCTCTTTTTTGCGAAATGTTATTTTCAACCAATCCCGGTGATCTGGTCAAACACTATTTTGCTTAACATTGTCTTCCTTTATGATGAAATAGGGGGAGAAAACCATAGACATGATAGGATCTGGTAATGCTATGTTATTAAGCTAGCTATTGACATATCATAATCTGCTAAATTTTGTTATTACCTGCTAAATTACTGTACTTTGCTTAGTTATTACATTTGATACTCTTGACTTAATATCCTTGCCTTAATGCTTTAAATAGTATGTTGATAAATGTATTATTACAACTTATTATGTTAGTAAACTCGGCATGCCTTTATCATTGAAGCCCAAATGGTTTACAGAGCTAATTTTTATCTTTCATCAAAAAGGGAAAGATTGTTGACACTCTCTGAATGGCTACATAGTTTTGATGACACACAAAATTAACTAGGGGTTAGGCCATGAAAATTAGTGGTAGGCAAATTCGAAATAAGCATGGATAAAGTGGTTCCTTTATACTAGTAAATCATGTATACGTTCACAGATGGAATATATGTAGGTATCATTTAATATCAAATAATTTGGAGTGTTAACTAAAGAGATTATTTATTTTAAATTTTGAAGAATCAAATCACTTGATGATATTCTCTTGCTATGATTTTATTTTTACAAAAAGCATTCTTGCCCTTTTTAAATCCATTATACTTGCTATATGATTTGAACTCTTTAAATCATATGCTATTCACTCGGCTAAAGAATAAAATCAAGGTGATTGATGCTTATTGTGATCACGTTGGGAATCACTATGAAAATGCAAAGAATTCTAAAAAATATGAAATGATGATGGCATACGAACTCCAAATGAAATCTCTTATTGTTTTGTTTGATTTGATATGATAGCAAGCAATATCTAGATTACAAGAGTAGGAAAAAGATTAATTGCAAGCTTATGTCGTCACCTACCATGATTAATCTAATGGAAAATCAAATCAGAATATGCAAATCAGATTTTAAGGGCCTGAAATAAGATTTTAAGATATTTTAGTCAGAAACTTCCCTTCTTAACTAAATGAGATCACGACTACCAACCTTATAAATATAGGTCACAAGTGCAAAAGCAAGGCATCCCAACAAGTTGAATAAGCATTGAGTTTATACATTGAGCTATTATTCTAAATATTGTTTTGTGATTAAAAATTAAGTTGTGAGGAATTGTTGTTTATAAAGGACTGAAGTTAGGAATTATGAGGTCAACGCCCCAAACTTAAATCAAGAGGTTGGTTTAAGTGTTGGGATCTTGAGAGTGAAGAAGCTCTGAGATCTTGTTCAATAGTTTATCTTAATAAGAGAAGTAAAGAGTTGAATCCTAAGTTGGATAACTTTAGACGAGGACCTAAGCCTAATTGGGACCCAATCTTGTTAAAACATCCTTGTGCATTGTCTCTAATTAATTTTTGTATTGGCTTTTGAATTTTAAGTTAATTTTTGCAATCACCTTATTCAACTGCTTCTAGGGCGATCTGAGTGCTTAGGAGGGAACTTTTTGTAGCAAATAATGCAACCGAGTTCTTGAAAATTATTGACTAACAACATTATGTTGTGATTAGAAGGCATGAAAATCTCACTGAATCAAAATCTTAAGAAGTTGAACAAACTTTGTAAGATCTTGAAAATATAGATTAGAGGATGGCAAGTTATATAGTCATGGGGGGATCTTGGTATAGGTTAGGGGTGTCCAAGGATACTCTTAGCCCAAAAAAAATTTAGAGTAAGCGACTTTAGAGGGGGTGGACTTACTAGAAATGGACACCCCTAAAAATAACTTAAAAGACATTAGATACCCTTATATTATGCTTGAAGTCAGGCCCAAATATAAAATACTAATATTGTTGAATTCCAAGAGTACACAACCACAAGTGGGGGGGTGAATTGTGGTGGTCGATTTTCGCCTAATAACTGACAAACAACCGTAGCACTTGATTGCAGAGATTGTTTGCAAATCACAAACAACCTTACGCCTTGTTTGTAGCGGTTGTTCTCAATTGATTCAGTAGCGAAATTCAAAGTAATAAATGCGGAAATAAAGCACACACAATTTTTACGTGGAAAACACCTCTAGCCCAACTGAGGTGTGAAAAACCACGACCTACCTCGTGTAGGATTTAACCACTTCACTAACGGGCTGAAAACGTTACAAAAGCAACACTCCTTGTTACAACTTGTAACCCACGTAACCTTCTTCCCTAAGACAGGTTACACCACGTCCAATCTCACCAGATAGGACACGTCCAAAGTCCACACGACTGAGGACACACTCACTCACTTTCTGTTCTGAGAACAGGGGTACAAAACACCTTACTGGGGTGCTTCTGACTTAAGCAGATGTAAGGTACAATGAAGTCCTATTATGCCAAGAAATTGAAAGCTCAGTTAAGCACAATCTTCTCACGGTTTTTCTCTTTGAAATTCAGCTCTAAAAATCTCTTACTTCTTTGTAAAAATCGGATTGTCAAATGGGAGAGAGAATTTCAATATTTAAACGCACAACCCAACGGCTATTCTTTTCAAAAGATAGGGAAAATCCTCTATTTTTAGTCGCTTAGAAGATTCACCAAAGATTTCCAACGGCTAAGAGAGGAGAGAAGATTTTCTTAAAATATCTTGGCCGAGTAATCTAGCTTGAAAAGGATAAAATCTTGATTTATCCCAAATTCAATCAAGACCTAAAAATAAGGGATAAGAATCTTTCAAGAGAAATCCTTAGCAAAAACGGTTTTGCAATTTTTTTTTTTTCCAAATTCAAAACAAATCTTTTTAGATCTGGCAGCCAACCGAAGAAAATTTCCAGATAAGACTGATGTAGCTGCTGTAGTTTTTGAGAACACCCTAGGCACCCTGTTTGCAGGGTTGTTTGGAAATGGTGTCCCAAAGCAACTTTTCGAAAACCGTTTTCAAGAAGTGCTAAAAATGATACTTTCAAGATTGGCATATTAACAAGAGTCTAAAAGATAAAAACTAAATTAACCAAGACTCCTTGTAAGAATTAGTTGTCTTGTCAAGAGTGAATATGCTGCTCCAAAACACCTTGGTCACCTTGATTCCTTGGGTGATCTTGTGTAGCTGAATGTTCCTCAAGACTTAAACCATATGTGTTGTTTGCTGATCTTGTGTCACTGAAGCTCGAAACCTGTTCCTAAGACTTGTTCTCAACATTTAGCCACCAGGTTAATAAAATATCACAAACAGCGGTGTAGGAACAACGGTGCATTAGGCCCTGTTTGGAGAGCTTGTTTGGAACAACATTACTTAGACAAATATGTTACTCTTGGATTTGTTATCATCAAAACTAAATATAATCAACAAATTCCCCCTTTTTGATGATGACAAACCAAGTGACCATATTGACAAAATTAAAAAGCTTAACAACGTTTAATGCTGATAGGGATCCTCTAGGTGCTAGGTCATAGAGCACGTCATATGGTTTTATTCATATGGTCTTATTCCCCCTTTTGGCATCATTAAAAAGCATAAACAATAGTATGAATGCAAGAAAAGAAATATAGAGCATAAGGTGCAAGAAGCATCATTAAGGAGATATTGCGTTAAAAACAGTACAATGCCAAAAACGAAGATGGGAGGAGACAAGAGAACAGCCTAGAGAATCAGGTTGCAGGGGGTGGTCTCGTTTGCAGAGGAGGAATGCTGGGGGCAAGAGTGGAGAGAAGGGCAAGCAATTCCTCATGGCGTTTGGCGGAGAGGGCTTGCTCCTCAGCAAGAGCAGCCTTGACAGCTGAGAGCTCATCTTTGAGGCGAGCATTGTCCTCAAAAACAGCCTCAAGTTTGATGGAAGGTTGCCCAGAAACAGGTGGTCGAGGTGATCGACGACCCTGTTTGGAGACTGACCCTTCGCGAACCTCATAGCCACACCCGAGCAGAGTGTCAATCCCAATCTCATCAACGACTTGGGCCTTCACTCGCCGTGTGAGCACTATCCCAAGGTGCTCAAACACCCTTGTCAGCAGAAACCCATATCCAAGATCATGGGCCCGGGTGGTGTTCGCAATTCGCCCTATGTGGCGAATCATGATTGCAGGGAGGTTGATTGGTTCCTCCCGATCCAGTAAGTCCACCAGGCATTGATCGAGGGCATCAGCTGAGTTTCGCCCTTGACCTCGCGGAATTATGTTCTTGATAGTGAACATAAACAATAGTTGGTGCAGGGAGGTCATTTCACCCTTCTTAACAGAGAGGGGTGTTCTCAGGCCCTGTTTTTGACTGAGGCGTTGGGACACCTCTAGGAGCCTGGCTGTTTCTAGGGCTGTTTTGTCTTCCCTCACATACACGTCAAAGCCTTGGGAGGGTACTCCCAAAATTTTCCCAAGTGTGGGCACATCAACCTTAATGCGTTGCCCGTTCACAAAACTAGTTACCACCCCTTCGGTGACACTGCAGTTGGCGTAAAACTCAGCCAACTCAGGCACAGAGCACCCCAGCTGGGTGTTTGCAAACAAGTCGAGCCAGCCTTGAGCACGCAACTTGGTCAGGAACACCCCCAGACCCTGTTCCTCGAAAAAGCTTACATTCACTACCTTCCTCCTAACGACATTGCGCTTAAGCAACTGCGCATGTTTGTCAGACATAGGAGAGGGAGTGAACTACTTTGGGCGTTTGGGGGCAGGAACAGAGGTGGTAGCTTCTGGTAGGGGGGCTGTTCTGGGCTTTCGCTTGAGGGGTGTTTTTGCAGGAGAGGGCTTCACAGCAGGTTTAGTGGTTGATTTTGGAGGGGCTTACTCTTCAGAGGACTCGGAGAACACCGGTGTCCCTTGTTTGAAGGTGGTGTTCTCAGAGTCAGAACTCGAGAACCCTTTGATAGAAGAGGAGGAAATCTCCTCGATGACAGGAGCAGAGGGTTTGGAGATACGGTGAGAGGATTGAAAAGCTATTCTCGCAGATTTGCGAGAAGGCTTGGAGGATTGTGGAGAAGAGGGAGTTTGAGAGGGCTGAGACCCTGGTTGTGGCCTTGTTCTTGGCGTTCTGCTACGCCTGTCCACTATTTTCACCCTTTCCCTTTTCTCTCCAGTTTGAGCGACCGGAGTGGGGGTTTCAGCCTCAGAGAGAGAAGCCTTCTCTAAACTCTCCTCTGATGTCTCATTCGACTTCCCTTGGAAGTCGACATTCAGATCCTCCACATACCCACCTTTGACAGAGGCAGCCCCTGTTTCTGTCGCTGTGTCAGGAAACAACCCAGAAGAACAGGGCTCAAAATTAAACCCTTCAGGGGTTTCCAAGAGTTGGTCTTGAGACCCCGATAGTGTACCCTCTGACTCGACTTTAATGGGACAAGCAATTGTCCCTACAAGGAACACCAATTCCCTTCCACACTCGAAGGGAATATCATCCATCCCCATTCCCACTGATTGTAGGGACAAGCTTTTTAGGAATTTGAAAGGCTTGTACAGGATTGGGCGAGGGGGAGCAGGGATTGAGGATGCAAGAACGAGGGCTTTTGATTGAAAGGAGTTGTTGAGAGCCATTGTTGTTAGAAGAGAGAGATTAGGGTTTAAGGTTTTTGCAGGGTTTTCAGGTTTTGCTTGTGTGCGAGATGAACGGCAGAACTGAGAACAGGGCATATAAAGAGAGAGAGAGAGAGAGCACCCAAAATCTTTAGAAGATTTCTCGGTTTGCAACGGGTGTGAGCATTAAAAGCTTGTGCCTTGGGAAGGAAAGAAAACACATCGAGCAACCAAGGGGCGTACCTGTTCTCTTCGTTATGCCTGTTCTTTGCCGTCTGATCTTGATTGGACTTAATGGTATTAAGGGGGCTCCAGTACATCCCCTTATGCTGCACTAAGTGGATAAGTGGAGACAAAATGCACGCAATTCGAGTGTATGCAATTACATCCGTTGGTAATAAGATTTGCAAACAGAGGGAGAGAACAGGGTGTAAAGGTTGATCTTACCAAACCCAGTTCATGTTCTGGAAACAGGTATCTCAGGGTGTTCTCACCAACCCTAGTTCCAGTCTATTTCTCTCAAATTGATCTCTAGCTAGTGCCTTAGTGAATATATCAGCAATTTGATTTTTCGTTGTGCAAAAATTCATAGAGATTAAACCCTTTTCAACATTATCTCTCAAGAAATGATGTCGAATGTCAATATGCTTTGTTCTTTTATGTTGACATGGATTTTTGGCAATGTTAATTGCACTTGTGTTATCACAAAAAATAGGAATGCATCCAGTCTCAACACAAAAGTCCTTAAGTTGTTGCCTTATCCACAACAGTTAAGCACAACATGAAGCTGCTACAACATATTCAGCTTCTGCTGTGGACATGGCAATAGAATGTTGCTTCTTGGTAGCCCAAGATACCAAACAAGGTCCAAGAAAGTGAGCCATACCTGAGGTACTCTTTCTATCAACTAGGAATCCAGCATAGTCAGCATCAGCATATCCAACAAGATCAAAATTGCAACCTCTAGGATACCATAAGGCTAAATTGGGTGTATGTTTCAAATATCTTAATATCCGTTTCACAGCCCAAAGATGAGTTTTCTTAGGATTAGACTGAAAACGGGCACATAAACCAACACTAAAAACAATATCTGGTCTACTAGCGGTTAGGTATAGGAGTGACCCAATCATGCCCCTATAGAGTTTCTCCTCAACTGAGGGACTCCCATCATCCATAACCAACCTGGTTGAAGGAGAAATAGGAGTGTCTACGGGTTTGGCCAACTCCATCCCAAAACGCTTAAGTAGCTCCTTGATATACTTTTGTTGATGGATCATGGTGCCGTTTGGAGTTTGCTTGATTTGTAAGCCTAAGAAAAAGTTAAGCTCACCCATCATGCTCATCTCAAACTCACTCCTCATCATATTTGAAAATTCATTGCATAAATCATGATGAGTTGCACCAAATATAATGTCATCAACATATATTTGGACAATCAATAAATGTTCCCCCTTAGATTTTAGAAACAAGGTATTGTCTACCTTGCCTCTTCTAAAATCATTTTCAATTAAAAAACTTGATAACCGTTCGTACCAAGCTCTAGGAGCTTGTTTTAGGCCATAAAGAGCTTTGTCAAGTTTGAAAACATGGTTAGGAAATTCACTGTTTTCAAAACCAGGGGGTTGTTTGACATACACCTCTTCTTTAAGGTATCCGTTGAGGAATGCACTTTTCACGTCCATTTGATATAGCTTGATTTCCATATGAGCTGCAAAGGCTATTAAGATTCGAATAGCCTCAATTCTAGCAACTGGTGCAAAGGTTTCTTCATAATCGATCCCTTCTTCTTGATTATACCCTTGAACAACCAGCCGTGCCTTGTTCCTAGTGACTGTTCCTGACTCATCCAGTTTGTTTCGGAACACCCACTTGGTTCCAATGATTGTTCTCTCTGCAGGTTTAGGTACAAGGTGGCATACTTTGTTTCTTTCAAATTGATGGAGCTCTTCTTGCATTGCCGTGACCCAATCTGAATCTGCAAGAGCTTCATTCACACTCTTTGGCTCAATATTAGAGAGAAAAGCATAGAAAGTACAGAAATTCTTAAGCTTAGACCTAGTTTGCACTCCACTGTTAATATCAGACAGAATTTGATCAAGGGGGTGCGAACTATGGTACTTCCATGGTCGTGGAGTAAGAGGATCCACAGACCCATGCTCTACTCTAGTCGTAATATCAAGCTTACGATCATCTCCTGAACCTGTTTCTGCACCTGTTTGTAAGCCTGTTCCTGAAGAACACGGTCCTGAACAGGGTTCAACGGTGTTTCCCCCTGTTTGGTGTTCACCTTGCCTGCTGTTCTGAGGAACACCTTCAGGAGTTGTTTTCTCCATGGTGTTCTTACCTCGTTTATCTTGGAGCAACACTTCTTTTCGAACAAGACCTAATTCAAGTTCATCTTCCTGTGCATCATTCTCACTCAACAAGTTAGATTCATTAAAAAGCACATGCACACTTTCCTCAACACACAAGGTCCTTTTGTTAAAGACTTTGTATGCCTTGCTGTGAGAAGAATAGCCAAGAAATATTGCCTCATCACTCCTAGGGTCAAACTTTCCTAAGGCATCCTTCCCATTATTATGCACAAAACACCTACAACCAAATGTTCTTAGGTGCGTAATATTGGGTTTTCTGCCCTTGAAAAGTTCATAAGGAGTTTTGTTCAAAATGGGTCTGATCATGCATCTATTTATAATGTAACATGAGGTGTTCAATGCTTCTGCCCAGAAATACCTAGGAAGACCACTAGCAATAAGCATTGTTCTGGTCATGTCTTCCAGGGTGCGATTTTTGCGCTCAACCACCCCATTTTGTTGGGGTGTTCTTGGAGCTGAGAAGTTATGATCAACACCATGTTCATTACAATAGTTGATAAAACTTGCATTTTCAAACTCAGTTCCATGATCAGATCTCAAGCTAATTAAGGAGTGTCCTACTCTCTTTTCAACCTTTTTGAGAAAGGCAATAAAATTCTCAAAGGTTTCATCTTTGGATGCCAAAAACAAGGTCCAAGTAAATCGAGAGTAATCATCCACTACAACAAGCACATACTTTTTCCCACCTCTACTAGTTATCCTCATGGGACCACACAAATCAATGTGTAATAATTCTAGAGGTTGGGTAGTGCTTACACATTTTTTCGATTTAAAAGAAGATCTGACTTGTTTGCCTTTTGCACAAGCTTCACATACCTTGTCATCATTAAATTTGATGGAAGGTAGTCCAATAACCAGGTCTTTTGAAACAAGTTTGTTTAAAAGAGTAAGGCTTGCATGACCTAGTCTCTTGTGCCAGAGCATTATGTCATCATTCACAGCACTCAAACAAGTCAGGTTGTTTTGGGGAAGAGTGGAAATACATACTTTGTAAACATTTTTGTGTCGCTTCCCCCTTAATACGACATCTCCTGTGTTGACATTGACAACCAAGCAATGTGTTCGTGAGAACACCACTAGGTTGTTCTTGTCACACAGTTGGGACACACTTAGTAAATTATGCTTTAAACCATCAACTAAGTGCACATTATCAATTGAGTGGGAGGGAGTTTTACCAATGCTACCTACACCGACAATTGTCCCAGACTTGCCGTTGCCAAAAGCCACGCTCCCACTGATTGAAGCTGTAAGTGAGAGAAAGTTTGACTTTTCTCCAGTCATATGCCGCGAACACCCACTATCAACATACCACAGCTGCCTGTTTTCAAGGTTGTTTTCTGATCTGTTTGACAGGGTGTTTCTTACCCTGTTTGCTGGGTTGTTTGTGGGGTTGTTCTCTCTCACTTCAGCCTGTAAAACAAATCACAGGTTAGTTTTCACAGGTTAGTTTTGGGAACCCAGATCCACTTGGGTCCCATTCTTTTAGACAAGTAAAGCTCATCTTTTCTAATCCAGATTTGTTTCACACACCTTTCATTTTTTTAAATGACATACCTTCTCAGAGGACATGAATATCGATAGTGACCAGTTTTACCACAATGAAAGCAAACAATGTTTTCAGGTAATCCCACATACTTTCTATGAATTGGGTAAACTGTTCGTTTAGGCTTATATCCAAGTCCCTTTTTTGTTTCGACTGTGGTGAGTGTTTAACCAATCAAGGGCTTGTGAGGACTTGTTCCAGCGCTTGGTTGTGATAAGCTCGGTTTCCAGTTTTTCTATATTAGCATGCAAACCCTTGTTCTCCCTGAGCAAGGACTCAACCATTCCTTCCACCTCAAAGAGTTTTTCCTCCATTCGAGAATAATCTCCTTCTTTTATAAAGAGGTTTTCTTTGAGCGTATTAATATTTTCATGTAAGCCCAGTTTTTCATTTTTAAGGATCTCATTTTCTAGTTCTAGGTCTCGGACATCTCGTTTCAATTCAGCACAAGTATCCATCAAGGTATACAAAAGTTCTTCGAGAGTTGCTTTATTGAGACCACGTACCTTGTTCTTGAGATCAGTAAGACTGTTTGTTGATTCATCATCTGAATCCGTGTCACTTTGTGCCATGAGAGCTACAGCACCTTCATCAGTTTCAGACTCACCTTCATCCTCAGAGGAATCTCCCCAGGCAGCAAGCATAGCCTTCGAGAATCGTCTCCCAGAACTGCTTGCAGCTTGTTTTCTACCTTGTTTCCTGGGGTGTTCTTGCTCTTGCTCTTCTCGAAGTAGTGGACAGTTCTTCACAATGTGATCTGGTTTGCCACACTTGAAACACCCTGTGAACTGTTCTCGGGGGTGTTTCTGGACTTACTGAAGTCTTTTCTTTTGCTGTTTTCTTTGACCTTTTTGAAGAATTTCTTGAACTTTCTTGTCATTAAGGTCATCTCTTCATCCTCAAGGTCAGAGTCATCATCCTCTTGTGCTTTCAAGGCAAGCCCACGATCCTTCTTCTGCTCCTCTTTTTGTTGTGAGTTCTTTCTGAGTTCATAGGTTTGAAGATTGCCAATCAACTCGTCGAGGGTGATCTTGTTCATGTCTTTAGTTTCTTGGATGGCTGTCACCTTCGCTTCCCAAGACCGAGGAAAAATCCTTAGAATCTTCCTCACCAGCTCTTCTGTGGTGAAGGATTTTCCCAGGGATTTTAGCTCGTTTGTTATGTGGGTGAAGCGTGTGTACATATCCATCACGTTCTCACGATCACCCATATCAAACAACTCATATTGCCTCATAAGTAGCTCAATACGTGATTGTTTGACTTGACTTGTTCCTTCATGAGCTACTTGGAGGGCATTCCATATCTCCTGGGCTGACTCACACTCCGAGATACGTGTATATTCATTGGACCTAGGCCAAAATATAATAGCTTCTTGGCCTTGGCATTCTTTTCCATTTTCTTATAGTCTTCACCATCAAACTCTATGGGTTCCTTAGGAACCTTCTGACCATCTTCAAGCACCTTGGTGGGAACAAGGGGCCCGTTCTTGATGAGCATCCATAATTCATAATCTTCTGCCTGAATATAGTTCTCCATCCTATTCTTCCACCAACTATAATGTTGGCCGTTGAAATAGGGTGGACGAGTAATGGATTGCCCTTCAAGGATTCCTTGTGGTGTACTCATCTTCAGAATCTCTCAAGGTGTTAGCCCTTTTGAGAGAACCCGCTCTGATACCACTTGTTGAATTCCAAGAGTACACAACCACAAGAGGGGGGTGAATTGTGGTGGTCGATTTTCGCCTAATAACTGACAAACAACCGTAGCACTTGATTGCAGAGATTGTTTGTAAATCACAAACAACCTTACGCCTTGTTTGTAGCGGTTGTTCTCAATTGATTCAGTAGCGAAATTCAAAGTAATAAATGCGGAAATAAAGCACACACAATTTTTACGTGGAAAACACCTCTAGCCCAACTGAGGTGTGAAAAACCACGACCTACCTCGTGTAGGATTTAACCACTTCACTAACGGGCTGAAAACGTTACAAAAGCAACACTCCTTGTTACAACTTGTAACCCATGTAACCTTCTTCCCTAAGACAGGTTACACCACGTCCAATCTCACCAGATAGGACACGTCCAAAGTCCACACGACTGAGGACACACTCACTCACTTTCTGTTCTGAGAACAGGGGTACAAAACACCTTACTGGGGTGCTTCTGACTTAAGCAGATGTAAGGTACAATGAAGTCCTATTATGCCAAGAAATTAAAAGCTCAGTTAAGCACAATCTTCTCACGGTTTTTCTCTTTGAAATTCAGCTCTAAAAATCTCTTACTTCTTTGTAAAAACCGGATTGTCAAATGGGAGAGAGAATTTTAATATTTAAACGCACAACCCAATGGCTATTCTTTTCAAAAGATAGGGAAAATCCTCTATTTTTAGTCGCTTAGAAGATTCACCAAAGATTTCCAACGGCTAAGAGAGGAGAGAAGATTTTCTTAAAATATCTTGGCCGAGTAATCTAGCTTGAAAAGGATAAAATCTTGATTTATCCCAAATTCAATCAAGACCTAAAAATAAGGGATAAGAATCTTTCAAGAGAAATCTTTAGCAAAAACGGTTTTGCAATTTATTTTTTTTTCAAATTCAAAACAAATCTTTTTAGATCTGGCAGCCAACCGAAGCAAATTTCCAGATAAGACTGATGTAGCTGCTGTAGTTTTTGAGAACACCCTAGGCACCCTGTTTGCAGGGTTGTTTGGAAATGGTGTCCCAAAGTAACTTTTCGAAAACCGTTTTCAAGAAGTGCTAAAAATGATACTTTCAAGATTGGCATATTAACAAGAGTCTAAAAGATAAAAAACTAAATTAACCAAGACTCCTTGTAAGAATTAGTTGTCTTGTCAAGAGTGAATATGCTGCTCCAAAACACCTTGGTCACCTTGATTCCTTGGGTGATCTTGTGTAGCTGAATGTTCCTCAAAACTTAAACCATATGTGTTGTTTGCTGATCTTGTGTCACTGAAGCTCGGAACCTGTTCCTAAGACTTGTTCTCAACATTTAGCCACCAGGTTAATAAAATATCACAAACAGCGGTGTAGGAACAACAGTGTATTAGGCCCTATTTGGAGAGCTTGTTTGGAACAACATTACTTAGACAAATATGTTACTCTTGGATTTGTTATCATCAAAACTAAATATAATCAACAAATATTTTACTTTTCCTTTGCAATAATAAAGGTAGGCAATGAATAGTAAAAGATATTGAAATGTAATTAGATAAAGTCTCTCACCAAAACCACCAACAAGAGTCCAAAATTGAACTCTCTCTCTCTCTCTCTCAGTATGTGTCTCCCTCTCTCTCTCTCTCTCACACACACACATACAATGTCTATCTCTATTTTTTAATTCTCATGATAGTAGATTGCAAAAGGAAGAGGTAGGGGATGTCTTTATCTTTCAAATCTTGTGACATTGTCCAAGTTTTTTTGATTTTCAGCTTCTCAATTGCTATGGCTAATAGTTATGTGGTGTTGCATTATGTTTGGTTGATTGAAATTTTGTAATTGCTTGGTTAATTGAAATTTTGTATTTGCTTGGTTAATTGCTTTTGCAATTGTTTGGTTATGTGCTTAATAATTTTAGTAATTTTTTTCTGCTATGAAAAATTGTGAGACGTCATATTCTCATGTGATTTTGTTACCTTTCAATTTATTAGGTGATTGAAATTTGGATTCACGGCAAGGTTGATTTTAAATTTAGTATATTCTTTTTTAGTTGAGTTTTTAATACTCTGTCATGTATCGATTTTAAAATTCGCAAAAAAACTGTAAAGAAAAATTGCAGACATTGGTGGACACCCCTAATAAAAAAATCTACATCCACCACTATATATAGTTTTTCCTTGTTTTTAGCCGTACAGTAAGGCAAGTTTTTAAAACCACCGTCTGAGCATCTATCCAATGGCAATTTAGAAAGAGTCCATGTTACTCGAAATAAATAACTCATTATTTGTGCGGAGTTGACTTGATAAAAGAGCATCTACGATCCCTGGAGATTACTTCAAGCAAAACAGGTTGATGTTCATTCAAATTCCTTTTTTTAATCCTACTGATGTTTCAATTGTTACTAAACACAACAGATGAGCTCAATCAAAGAGAAAAGGATGAAGAGGATACTCAACAACTTTCTCAGCTGAAACCAAAGCAAACAGAGCATTTCAAACTACTGTGTCCAATAGAAACATTGGAGCTACCAAGTGTGTATAAAGTGAATGGAGCATTGGCTAAAAATGGTTGGCATCTGTTTCAGCTTCCTCATGGTGCCCCCATTTGTTT